>CM055743.1:17281006-17398506 GCA_029465975.1 Dallia pectoralis
ACGTCGAACGCAGATCACGGGGACGGGCCCGTGTGCGTAAAAAAAGTCATTTTTTCCGGTTTCATTTAAGGTCAATAATAATTGTTAATCTTGCCGTTCACGGGAAATTACACTCTCGTCAAAACGAGGCAAAGACGTGCCGGGTCTGGAGGGAACAGAGACATGAAACAGGAAAAGATTTCAGTCAATTGAACTGTTTAGTTTGAATCGTGCTTAGGAGTATGGGTGAATAGATTACTCCTGGAATTTTGCCAATGGTCATGTGTGTACTGTTCGTAGAACCCGTTTCAGTGTGTTCGCGGTTGTGAAAATGTTTCCGGAGCTCGGTGGAAGCTGTTGCAAAAGTGACATACTAACGACAATCGTATAGCGCACACACAGGGACGACGTTAGCTAACGCACGTATGTTCGTATGTTACATTTACGTACTACATGTACAGATTGATATATAGGTAAAATATTGGAAAAATATAGATAAAACCCCTTAGGCTGTAGACAATATGCAGTAACTCAGTACGCCATGGCCTTATCCTTGCTACATCAAATAACACAACATGTCTAACCTAGCGGTCATTATTCACCAGTCCGGCCCACTATAACATCTATAGCCATACGGTCCATACATCAGAGCTTTCACCTGGCTCCATCAAACGACGTCCCATCACCCTACATCACAGCACGAACACGCCATTTTTGTCTTTCTAAACGCCCCCTCGCCCCCCGGTGCAGCTGACCACTTGTCTGAGGATGTTTATGGACAATTGTTTGCTGTGCTGATGATCACTGTCATGGGGGGGTTCCATTACCCATAGTTCCCTCTGATTGATGGGACCTCTCTTGACACCTCTTGATATGGGTGTCCTTGACCGTCGGGGCAAAGAAGGCAGAGGTAGAGTGTGTGTGTGTGTGTGTGTGTGTAAAAGAGAGACAAAGAAAAATAGAAACATAGAACATGCTCATGAGAACTTGTTGTTGTGTGTGTGTGTGTGTGTGTGTGTGTGTGTGTGTGTGTGTGTGTGTGTGTGTGTGTGTGTGTGTGTGTGTGTGTGTGTGTGTGTGTGTGTGTGTGTGTGTGTGTGTGTGTGTGTGTGTGTGTGTGTGTGTGTGTGTGTGTGTGTGTGTGTGTGCGTGTGTGTGTGTAAAAGAGAGGCAAAGAAAAATAGAAACATAGAACATGCTCATGAGAACTTGTTGTTGTGTGTGTGTGTGTGTGTGGGGGTTGGCTTTAACGTAAGTCAATGAGATTAATTCATTCTTCATCAACGTTCCTTCAAAACTGGGGAACAACAAAACAACTTGCTTATTTCTCCGATCCTCCTCGTCGTGTTCTTCAAATATTATTCGCAGGCATCCACCAGCTCACACTCTCTCTACACATTCTGGTTTGAGCATGTTGTTCTTGATGCCCGCTGAAATCACTCTTTCTTCCCTCAAGCTAAAAGAAAATCGAGGCGATTGTTTTTTTCTTGGTCTTTTCGCGTGTGCAAATTATGCCCAATTAGGGGAGAGCGGGGTGTTTCAAAGTAAGAGGGAAATGTGTTTTTATCCGTCGGCTAGAGCTGTTGTTGTCATTTTTTCACAGTCACATTTTTTGTCAGCTGTTTATTACCCCCCCCACACCCCCCCACACCCACCAATCTAATTAGCCAACATTTGTCTCTGCTTTTCTCTGCTCTACCTGTTTATCCCAACGTCAGTAGTGACACCAGCCAATTAGTACAGTGAAATTGTTTAGCCCTCCTCTGCACTGTAAAAACCAAGTGGGATATTTGCGCCAAACATGAGAGGGAGGCCACAAAGGAGAAATAACGAATGAATTCCTTGCTGAGAAAAAAGTTTAATATTATTAGTTAATTGTTCTGAAACCATTGGGTCATTTTAGTGTTTTAGGTCTTACTTCCTGTCTATCGAATAGAACTGGCATTAGTGATGGAGGTTTTTGATGGGTGCACAAATCACAGGCAGCTGGATCTATAATTGGGTCTTAGTATTTAGTGTGGGCACATTGACCAGTTGGGTCTTAGTATTTAGTGTTTTGTGGAACCCAGCTTGGCCCTCTGTTTGGACTGTGTTGTCACCGTACAGCCACCCCAGACATGGACAGCTCTGGGTTGGGTAACAGCTTCTCTACACCGCCAGCCCGTCCAGGAATGCTGACACAGGACAGTAGAGGCTTCGCCCTTGACCTATGTAGGCCTGCCACACACTCGTGCACACACACACACACACACACACATACACACACACACACACATACACACACACACAGGGTCAGAGCAGCAAGTGTAGTCACTAAAGTTGTCATTGACATTGTGACACATCCTTGGCAGCAGTTGGCCGGTGACACAGATTCAGGTACAGGTTTCTGAATAAATACATCTGAAATGATTCACCCAGGGTGTTGGACACCTGACCACACACATGCGCTGAAGTAGATAAACACATGCAGTCAAAGATACAAACACACACACACACACACGTGCACGAATGCCCTCGCTCACTCAACTGCTAAAGCCGTCTGATTTTAAAAAAGGCCACATGACCCAGACGGACAAGAGAAAAAAATGCGCAGAAGTGAATAAAACAGTATTATTACTGTTTCCAACAGGGAATGTGCACACGTTCTGATATGACTTAATCGATTACGCACAAAAATCAAAAAGGATAAAATCTGTGGATCGCGACTTTATTTAATGTGCTGACGAACCAGAGCCATCAGTGATGTAAAATAATCTGGAATCAAATGGCAAATGTGTATTAGACCTCTGTGGCAATGTAGCGGCCCCTCGGATTTCATAAAAAGACGCAGCGAGTTTCAAACGGGTGTCGGTTTATTTTCTTACGTGCACCACCGTAACATCCTTTTAACACCGTGAAAACTACAGAGTAAACAAAAGAAATACAAAAGGCATCGTTGTAGTTTCACACACAATACATAGATAATTAACATTCTGTATAAATGATTGACGTTACTAATGTATTGCATTACCTCATTCCGCTCTCCTAGGGCGCTAATCACTCATCACTTTCTGCTTGTCAATGCGCGTGCACGGCATTACCGCGAGAGTACCCGGAAGTTGAACATTAGAAACCAAACCTCACGAGAAGTAAAACATACAGGTTCTCTAAAGAAAACGTGAGAACAGACTACTAAGTTCTGACAACACCGAAACATGATGTTGTGCAGAAAAAACAACGTACAAAAAAAAACATTACATTACAAAAAATATCAGACCTTTACACTCCCACCAAATCCTAGAACAATGAATGAACAAATACACAAGGAGTAAATGAA
The DNA here is from genome assembly GCA_029465975.1 of Dallia pectoralis. NCBI lineage: Eukaryota > Metazoa > Chordata > Actinopteri > Esociformes > Umbridae > Dallia > Dallia pectoralis. The sequence continues at coordinate 17,284,302 of CM055743.1, forward strand.
TTGTACTAGATTTCTTGACCTTAAGAACTCAATATTCTGTAATTAAAACCATCAAAGGGTTAACTATAGTATTATGCATAATAAGGCAATGGTGCTGTTTTGTCAATTTCCCTTTTCTAATCAATTTTCAAGGAGGAGCACCAATTTTTTGATGGGTCTCTCAATAACTGAAGGTTTGACGGGAGGATCTTGTTTTTGTGAGATTTCCTCTCCCCAACTTGCACTTTGACTCGACGAACCAAGCCATCACCACTCTGAACAGTCTCAATCACTCGTCCAAGTTGCCACTGATTTCTTGGGAGATTGTCGTCTTTAACAATGACAATGTCATTAACTTTTAGGTTGCGCTGAGGTGAGTGCCATTTCTGTCTCAGGGATACGTTCAGTAGATACTCCCTTTTCCAACGTCCCCAGAATTGTTCGATAAGATACTGAACCCTTCTCCACCTCTTTGACGCATACATGTCCTCCTTGACAAATATTCCAGGAGGAGGAAGTGCAACTTTAGCTTTCATCATGATGAGGTGATTTGGTGTTATCGGCTCCAGTGCATGAGGATCATTGATTCCATCCACTGTTAACGGGCGGCTATTAACAATAGCCATGGCCTCATATAGCAGCGTTCTGAGTGAGGCATCGTCAAGTCGACCTGGGCACTGTGCAAAGGTGGCATTCAACACATTTCTAACGGTTCTAATCTGGCGTTCCCAGACACCACCTGCGTGACTGTCAGATGGGGCATTGAAAACAAATTCGCACTGCTTCTCAGCCAGGAAGATGTCCAGTAAATTGGTGTCACATTGTTTGAGTGCTTCCTTAAGCTCATTTCTGGCACCAACAAAATTAGATCCTTGGTCACAGTGTAGTTGTTGAACTGCTCCTCTCAGGCTGATGAAGCATCTCCATGAGTTGATGAATGAGTCTGTTGACAAATCTTCCAGCATTTCCATGTGGACAGCTCTAGAGTATAGGCATGTGAAAATCAAGCCGTATCTTTTGTATTCTTTGCGGGCTTTCTTTACAATGAAAGGGCCAAAACAGTCCATGCCGCTGTATGTGAAAGGTGCTGAGGCTTCGACGCGTTCTTTGGGCAGCTCTGCCATTCGCTGTGTCTCTGTCGGCCGTCGTAATTTTCTGCAAACCACACAATTGTGTGTCAGCTTAGCGACCAACTTGCTCCCACCAATTACCCAGAAACCATTGGCTCGAAGCTCCATTAAGGTCTGGCTTCGACCTTGATGGCATGTCTTAGTGTGGAAATGGGACACAATCAGCTTGGTGACGTAGCTGTTACTCGGTAAGATGACTGGGTGCTTGACTTTGTGACAGAGCGATGACTGTTTCAACCTCCCACCAACGCGGAGGAGCCCTTCAGACCAGATAGGGTCGAGACTAAAAAGAGAGCTTGAGTTTGGAAGGTCTTTTTACTCTGAAGCCTATTTACTTCCTGGGCGAAGGCTTGTTGCTGTACAATCTTAATCACTTCTCCTGCAGCCTTCTCACGTTCTTGAACGGTCACGTGTTTGCTGTATTGTTTCGTTTTGGACCCCAGCCTCTTGATTCTTGCAACCACTTTAAGAATTGTTGTCCACGAGGAAAACTGACTCAGACGCTCGAGAATGTCATTGTCTTTTTGACTTCAGTTGCAAGCACCTGAATTGTCCTGACTTCAGGATCACCAACAAGTAATTCTGATGGAGTACTGGGTGTTAGACGTAATTCAGGCTGCCAGAGAAACTTTGGTCCTCGCAGCCAGTTTGTTGAACAAATTTCTGAAGCACGAAGACCTCGGGAAGCATGATCTGCTGGGTTTTCGGCGGTGTCCACATAGTGCCACTGACTGAGATCGCTGTTATCCCTTATCAGCTGAACACGGTTTGCAACAAATATGTGGAACCTGCGGGCATCATTGTTAATGTACCCAAGCACAACCTGAGAATCCGTCCAGAAGACCTCTTCATCAATCTTCATGTCAAGTTCAGCTTTTAACATGACACTGACTTTTGTGGCAATCACCGCTGCTGTGAGTTCTAGTCTAGGGATACTTGTGACCTTTGTGGGTGCAACTCTTGATTTTGCCACCACAAGACTGCAATGGACTTCATCCTTGTCATTTTTGTATCTGATATAAGAACATGCACCGTATCCTACGCAACTGGCATCCGAAAAATGGTGCAACTCCACTCTGACAATGGTATAGAAGTCATAGGGGTGGTAACATCTTGGAATCGAAATCTCTTTCAACTCGTGAAGACCACACATCCACTCCTCCCACCGTGGTCTCATCTCTTCTGGGAGTTGATCATCCCATCCGACGCCTCTGCGACACAGCTCTTGAAGTATACGTTTTCCAGTTAGGCTGAATGGAGCGATGAATCCAAGTGGGTCGTAAAGAGAGGCAACGACGGAAAGACAACCACGCCGGGTTGAAGGCTGATCTTTCAAACTGCTGTTGAAGCTGAAAGTGTCCGTTTTAAGTGACCATTGAATGCCGAGTGCCCGCTCTGATAGGGTTGGATCCAGTCCTAGGGGTTCGATGATTGCAGCCTTTTCTGAGGGATCTAAGCCGGCGAGGGCTGCTTCTTCATTTGAGTTGAATTTGTGTAGGCGTAGGCCTCCTCTTTTGCACAACTCCTGTGACTCAGTAATCAGTTTGTTAGCTTCCTCGAACGATGAGACACTGACTAGTCCGTCATCAACATAAAAGTTTTTCTCTACAAATGTTGATGCTAGTGGATAGGCAGTTTTATGTTGCCGTGCTAGATGTTTCAAACCAAAATTGGCACATCCTGGAGACGAGACTGCTCCGAAGAGATGAACCGCCATCCTGTATTCCTGTGGCTCCTTCTCCAAATCTCCACCTTCCCACCAGAGGAATTTCAGATAATTCCGTGATTCAGGAGTAACGGAGAACTGATAAAACATTCTTTCAATGTCACAGATGATCGCCACAGCCTCCTTCCTGAAACGGCAAAGAACTCCTACCAGGGGATTGATAAGGTCAGGCCCAGTCAGTAGAGTGTCGTTTAAAGAAACGCCATGGTATTTGGCTGAACAGTCGAATACAACTCTCAGCTTGTCCGGTTTTTTAGGGTGATAGATGCCGTGATGCGGAAGGTACCACTCTGTCTCTCCCTTGTATGTTGTGGGGCAGGCTCTGCATCGCCCTTGTTAATTGTTTCCTCCATGAATGCTTTGTACTGATCGTAATATTGTTTATTGGTCTTTAATTTCTTCTTAAGACACTGCAGGCGGACTGTGGCTAGCTTCTTGTTGTTTGGCAGATAGGGTGGACTGTTACACTTGAAAGGAAGGGGCATCTCGTAATGTCCATCCTTTTTCTGTGTGATCTTGTCACTTAGGAACTGTATGAAACGAACATCATTCTGGGACACATATTTATCCTCATAAGCTCTCTCAGTGAAGTCAGATTCTAGGGTTCTTAGAACTTCTGTCGCAGAAGGGATTAGCAGTTCCTTTACTGTGAGCCGATGTACAAAGCTCTGACTTCCTTGTCTATCTAGGTGAGGGTTTGATGTGCCTATGATGCTCCATCCTAATTCTGACCTTTGTGCAAACGGTTGATTTTTGTCTCCAATGATAACTTCAAGAGGAGCTAGTGCTGATGGACAGTCATATCCGATCAGGAGCCCAACATCACAGTCTTGAAGTGGTGGTAGCTTGTCCGCCAAATGTCTAAGATGAGGCCACAGTAATGCGGTTTCCCTCGTTGGGACATAAGACTTGTCCACTGGGATGAAGTCACGGCTGTAAGCCTGCTGTATTTGGAGGTGGTTCTTTGAGTGCAGTCCTCGAACTTGTAGACCATGGACGTTCTTGCTCGCTATGACTGTGTCAATAGCTGTCATAGTACTCAATTTCAGTTTTACTGGGTTGGTGTCAACATTCAGTTTGTCAAGTAAATCTTCTAAGACAAACGTTGAGTCGCTTTGTGTGTCTAATATTGCGTACGTAAGTACTTCTCTGTGTGGCTCTTGTATTGAAGACACAAGGACTGGGACAATACTTGAGGTAGCAGAAGCGCAGTGTGTTAATACATGGGATACAACGTTATGCGTTTCCCCGCTTGCTTGGTTTTCTGTGGAAGCGGAGCTATTTATTGATGTTTCGGCCGGTCTTTGATTCCTGTCTTCATGTAAGCAGGTTGGATGACGACGGCTGCATACGTTGCACGTATGTCGTCTCTTACAATCTTTGGACATGTGACCCTTTCTCAGACATCCGAAACAGAGCCGGTTTTCACAGATGAATGTGTTTTTGTCTTTACTGCTCTTGGCTGCGAAGGTGGGACACTTGGTGATGTTATGAGCTTCACTTTTACAAACGGAGCAAGGTGATTTTGGTTTGCTGCCGTTTGTTTCTCGTTTCTCCTGAGTGAAACACTTTGTTTGTGTATTTGTATTGAGAGCTTTAGCTCTCTTTGTTGATCTTTCATCTATGGCCTTGAAATCCATCAACCATGGAGACGCAATTGGGTTACAGGCTATCCGTGCCTCTTTGCTCAGAAACTTTGTGAAGCATGTAAGATCTGGATAGTTTCCAGATTTGTCAAGTTCCTCTACAACAATTCGACCCCACTTGCGCACGATCCATTCTGGTAGTTTTCTCAGCAACTTGTGGTTTTCCTCACAATCGTTAAGAATAGCTAGTCCTTTGACGTGTGGGATAGCTTCAGCGCAGCCTTGGAGGAAGTCAGCAAACTCTCGCAGTGCTAGTGGGTCGTTGGTGTTGATTTTCGGCCATCTCATAAGCTGATCTCGGAAAGCCTTTTGTATAATGAACGGGTGCCCATATCTGTCCTGTAAGACTTTCCATGCTCCACCGTATGCACTCTCTGAATCCCGATAAAAGAAACCTTCTACAGCTTTGCGCGCCTCTCCAGCAAGATACATTTTTAAATAAAACATCTTCTCACTTGCTAGGAGGGGTTTTCTGTCAATAAGAGCCATGAATGACATCTTCCAATCTACAAACTGTAAAGGGTTGCCACTGAACGTGGTTGGTTTAGGGACTGGCAAGCGGTTTATGCTTAATGAGCTGGCGATTGCTTGGGCTAGACTGACAGACTCCTGGGTCATTTTCACTTCAGGAGCATCTTGAGGTTGGAATGATGCAGCATCAGGGTTTAATTGAGGTTTGATTTCCATTTTGTCATTACTCTCCTCATCATGGTCTTCAAAACCGTCAAAATCTTCATACACTCTCATGCGAGCTATTGCTATGGCCACATCTTTTGCTGCTTGTAACTGCTGCAATTTGGCTCTCTCTTCTTCCACCTTTTGCTGCATTTCTACCTCCTTTTGTTTGATTTCTGTCAACATTTTTGCCTCTTGGAGTTTCCAATCACCCTCTAACTTATGAAGATGTGCTTGCTGTGCTTGGATTTCTTTTATGGTTTTTGATTGTTCCATCTTAGCTGCAAGCTCTGCTTGTGCATCTATCCTACTGCTGTGGTTACTGTGTGAGCTGGACTGGTTGCTCAACCTCCCTGATGACTCTGCTGAGCTTACCGTTTCCGTTTTGGTGTGACCAAAGACAGACCCGTATTCATCTTTGTTTAGTGTTTCTCTTACCCTTTCCTTCTCAAGTTGATCATTATAATCTTGGTTAATAGTCTCTAGGCGATTATTTATGAGATCACAAATGTCCTTCGTTAGTGTAACACAGGCATCCATTTTCTTTACAATCTCTGGCGTGGTATTACTGTTACGTAGGATGGGTTTATACTGCTGACCTACGTCATCATGCTTTGCTTGAATGTCTTGTTGTAATTCGTTAAGGTATTCTGATGAACAGAGGGTTTTTAATTTTGTTCTAGTCTCCCTTGCTGCCATCTTCCAAGAGTCATAGGTCCTGTTAAATGCTTTCTCACGTTTTTTGATGTCTTGGCTATGCATCCCTTGGCCTTTCTCTGTTAGCTTTCTTTCACGTGAGCTGGACCTGCATGATGCCTCTATTAGCGACATTTTGGTTGTTTGTGTTGCTGCTTTAAGTCGAGTGGGAGCCTTTGATTGCACTATGCCTGAATCTACACTTGTAAGCTGTAGTTATATTTAACTACAGAGTAATATTTGTATCACGCATTGCCCTATTATGTACATTCAAAGGATTTTAGCATAAAACAGTTACAACACATTTCACTCTTAACCTTTTCATAAATAAACATGAGTCATGACATAAACACGTGGGACAGTTTCTTGTAAAAATAATAAAACATCTTTTAGAAACTTTAGAACTGAGAACTAGTTCCACAATTATTCACCTTATAATACCTTGCTCTTAAATAAACTTCAGTAATGATATAAAGCTTGCGTGCATAGGAATTGTCTCTTTTTAAGCCTTTTTGCTCTTTGGTATCCCGGGTCTCTTTTTCCGTCTCGAGGTGTACCTTATGCGCGCGCTGTCCGCTCCACGCTCTGTCTGGTGCAGGAGTTGAATGCAGGCGAGGTAAGCCAGCTGGTATCCGCTGTTAGTGTTAGTATGTGATGATGGCGTCAGCTTCTCATCGCGGATGGCTGGGCTGGTGCAACAGGTGAGTTTTCACTGTAGCGGCCCCTCGGATTTCATAAAAAGACGCAGCGAGTTTCAAACGGGTGTCGGTTTATTTTCTTACGTGCACCACCGTAACATCCTTTTAACACCGTGAAAACTACAGAGTAAACAAAAGAAATACAAAAGGCATCGTTGTAGTTTCACACACAATACATAGATAATTAACATTCTGTATAAATGATTGACGTTACTAATGTATTGCATTACCTCATTCCGCTCTCCTAGGGCGCTAATCACTCATCACTTTCTGCTTGTCAATGCGCGTGCACGGCATTACCGCGAGAGTACCCGGAAGTTGAACATTAGAAACCAAACCTCACGAGAAGTAAAACATACAGGTTCTCTAAAGAAAACGTGAGAACAGACTACTAAGTTCTGACAACACCGAAACATGATGTTGTGCAGAAAAAACAACGTACAAAAAAAAACATTACATTACAAAAAATATCAGACCTTTACAGGCAAATGTAATCCCCCACACTTTTGCCATTTGATGATCGTGACATCAAATCATCAATAGGAATATTCGTTTTTTCAATATATGTTGTAAAAACCGAGCCGGCGCCCAAGAATTGCACGTATTCCGAGCAGCGTATCCCTTCCCCTGCAATTACCCGTCAGACACGTCCTTATGTTTAAGTGTTCGTTTGAACGGTGACAACGAGACGAGAAGCCCCCCGCTGAGAACAAATAAGATGCAGAAGCTCACGGCGAGATCGCTGCTCGGCTCTATTGTCTTTAATACTGTCGGAGAACTACCACCTCCTGACGGAAGGAGACACTTCCTGACGGCAGGAGACACCTCCACGCTGCGTAGGACGCCCCACGGCTTTTAGCTCGGGGCAAACGACTTCACAACCGTAGAAACTAATGTCACTCTAAGGGGCCAATCAAGGGCACGAACAGAGTGTGGGAATATTACACTCATTTGCATATTTTCTCCGTAAATACATAGGACACAATAGGACTATTGAGCTCTCTGCGTATTCATCGGCTGGATCGGCCGGCCGTCATTCAAGTGAATTTAAATTAACCCTCTGAGCTAAAGTCTAACAGGTCCTGAGGTCTTAGGTAAGATTGGTCATCGCGCAGACCTGCTTCGTCAAACAAGCTCCGTTACACCAATCAGGGCAGAGGGGGTGGGGGGGGTTATTTATAAAAGTCGAACACAAAGATCCCTGAAACCTTTGACATTATTTCTAGTCAGAAGGCCGGCCCGTCGACAAACACAGAAAGGGAAAGGCAGGTGGCGGTTGCGTCTGACATGTGCAGAGACACAAAACGGCGAGACACAAAACGCAGAGACACGTACGCAAACACACGCCCCCGGTGAAGGGTTAAGCGTTTGACCGACCCGCTCCGGTCCGGTCCGACAATCGTTCAACCCGAGCAGATGGGAGCGTCGGCTGTTGACACTGACGCGGACGGGAAAAACAAAAATGTCCGAGGGTGAAAAATGAGGGCGTCAGAGAAACGACATCGTCATCCACCTCTTTGACATTCCGCAGGGCTCGACCTTACCGAACTGCCGGCTTGTCAAAGGCAGTGTGGATGGAGAGTTCACCTAATCAGCCAGAAGGCAGGCCTGGTGCATGCTGGGACACACCCATGCGCTGTGTTTGAGAAGAAAACCCTCCGGCTGTTTTCTAAAAACATAAACACAACTATGTCTTTATGAAAACCTTAGCGAACCACGTCTGAGATCTGGCTTTATGAAGTAGCGTAATTGGTGACCATGAAGAGAAACGGTTATATATAAAAATGTATATTCTTTCATTGTACATTTTTTCTGGGTCAGCTTTGAAATTAAACCAGCCTGCTGAGCATTTAGGTCATATTTTACACATTCAACTCTCCCTCGTTTAATTTCGGTTTGAGCGTCCGAGAGAAACTGGAGGTTCTCCCCGAGGACGAGAAATATCATTAGAACAGTATTATAAGAATATTATTGACCTTAATAGTGATTCCGTGCTGCTGGACGTCCAGCATGGCTCTGGGTTTTTTAAAACTTCACCACACTCAGAATATTATTAACATATGCCAGTCTTAATATATGTTCTGTGTCACTTTATGAAAATTTTTAAGTGCAACTATATAACTTTTATGACCCCGTAAAGGTGAAGGCAGCAAATATTAATTTTTTCATGCATCGTGAACTTTTGGAGGCGAGCTGCAATAGGTTATGTAATTAATTTTTTGGCGTTTTAAATCCGGAGCTATATATTTCCTCCTTTTCTCCTCGGTTAAGCTCTTTTTTGTTCAAATGTGCGTGTGTTTTCCTGGAAGACACTTCTGCCCCGAGGCCACAAGTTCCCATTGGTTCCATCAAATACGACAATGTGTGTGTGTCTGTCTATGTGTGTCGTTTCACATTGTGTTTTATAGTGTTTGTTTGTTCTGTTTAGGTTGTTATAATTTTGGACGGGATCACTATTTTATATCTTTCTTTCCAAGAGACTCTACACAATTATTTTGTGTTCTTCAAAGTTATTATTGCTGACAAGCAGATTCTTATGTATTTATTTCCTCTCATTAATAATGAATAAAGTTTGCGCGTATATTATTTTCATTTATTTATTGTTAGCAAAATGTTATACATGTGTAGTGTACATTGTTTAGATGGTTTAGATTAGAATAAACGTTTAATGTAGATTTTATTCTAATGTTTGGCTCACCCTTTTTTCTCACCTCTTTCCTCACCTTTTTTCCAGATTAATTCCTTCCTTGTAAGTCAATTTGGACGTAAGCATCTGCAAAATGGTAAATATGTCAGATGTAAATGTTATACATGCAAATATCATATCACCGCATTGATTAATTATGTAAATAAATAACATTAAATGTATGTCACAAGAGTAGTATTTGCTGGAGTTCATAGTTGTTTTAGATATTTGACTGTGTTACATATTTCTCACATTTCGCGAAAACAAGACTTGTCCCCACTGAAATTAGGCAATTAAAAAATGCATACAAACAAACACATTACAGTAAGTCACTGATGAGCCCCAATAATGTGATAACACATCACAGTTCTGTCATAAGATTTGTAAACCATAAATAAAAACAAATTTGCCCCCATTTGTTTTTACAATGATACGCTGTGTTTCTGAATAAAGTCCTCAACTGCTTAACGTGATGGCTTACAGCCTGTTCCTTTTTGGTTTGGAGATCGAAATGGGGACACAATAAAATGTGCATCAACAACTGAACTACATATTTGCTGGACATCCAAGCGCCAGAACTAAAATGGACATTCATTTACGACCATTGAATTCTAACAGATTCTGGCTAGGTATTGTTCTTCACTGGTCACATCTGAACAGTAGAAAACGGTGGACACACTTGTTTGAAGGGTTCTGTCGATGTTCCCATGGTTACTGCGTAGTGGGAGGGTCTAACTGAGGCTAGAAACGAATGTGGACAAATAAAAAACACTAAAAACGCTCACTCCTGGGTTCGGGTCTACTATTCACATTCTGCTCCCTAAGTTCTAGTTAACTCCTGCACACACTAGATTACACTGATGGCCTGAGGTGGGCGCTGTATAAATAATCTCACACCCCGTAATTGGCTGAAGTGGGCCCAGACTCTTTCGGGACAAGACAATCCAGTTGCCATTTTGTTTCTAGAGTATGTTCAATGGAAGGTCCATTATGACACTTTGAAATTGTGGAGCACAAAAATTGGTGCTAAACCTTTAAAAATCTGTAAACACAAATCTTTTGAACTTGTTATCAGTTAGTATATCTGAATACAGCAGTAGGTTTTATTTTTGCCTTCGTGACAGGGTTACTTAGCCGCCAAATGTTTTGAAAACAATGATATTTTCACTGTTAATGGCTATACTGTATGAGGTGGCTATGACATTGGTTTCTTTGCAAATTAAAATTAAACACGCCGTTAAAGTACTATACTTAGAAACATAACTTTTGTCAAAGACACAGTAGTTGGTAATTAAAAGATACAATTTTGTTACCCGTCTAATGTAATTTTTTCAGGGTGCAGGCTGGATTTGGGTGCCCTGTGATGCTTAGTTCCTGATTAGCTTCTCTCCTTCTTTGGCTTGTTTTCAAAAACATGTTTTCGTGTTTCGAACATCTCTTCTTCACATGCGCGATCTGCCTTTTAACGGCCAAGGACTTCTGAATAGTCTAATGTGAATAACAAATGTTTCGAGAAAGATTAAAACATTTTGTGCTTTACTATGACAAACAGAGAACCTCTATGCGCACAATTATTTTGTTATAACCTGCCAATTTTCTTTTGAGGACAAATCACTGAGCACACTGGAAGCAGTTACATTGGAAGTTACAGTCACATTTGAAATTACAGTTACATCAGAAGTTACAGTTACAGTGGAAGTTACATCAGAAGTTACAGTTACAGTGGAAGTTACAGTTACATCAGTAGTTACAGTTACATCAGAAGTTACAGTTACATTAGAAATTACAGTTACATCAGAAGTTACAGTTACATCTGAGGTTACAGTTACATCTGGGGTTACAGTTACAGTGGAAGTTACAGTTACAGTGGAAGTTACAGTTACATCTGAAGTTACAGTTACATCTGAGGTTACAGTTACATTGGAAGTTACAGTTACATCTGAAGTTACAGTTACATTGGAAGTAGTGAACATGAGGACATTGACCTCAGGAAGGCAGTCACATATTTCTCTGAGTAATATCCTTAAGTAAACCACGCACACAAACCGAAGCATTGGGTTAAAAAACTGCTTCAATTATTATTATTTTACAAAAGCTTGAACCATGGCTTTCTTCAGATGTGAAATAAGGGGTTGTCTTTAAAGACAATCTCTGGTTATATGTTGTTTGACAAATAATAAAATGTCAAGGATAGCAGTAAACAACGCAAACGCTCTATGTGTGCATGTTTCCAGCACTACGTTCCGGCACAGAAAACATCTCATTCCGTCAGTGTGAATGTGATAAGGTGAAGGTTGATTAAGGTGCTTACTGAATGTTATCTGTAACAGGTAGACGTTACCTGTCTGAAATTGTAATCAGTAATGTCACCCCCGGAGGTCCAGCGGTCGGCCGACGCTTAGAACGAGCAGGTCTGGATCTACAACACCTGAACTCCTGACGGGAATAACAGGAATTTTTTATCCTTACTTGTTAAGAACAACTGCAAAACACATTGGCAACGGGTTGTAAAAATTGGACAGATTGCCTTAAGTTCTAGATGTTTTGTAGAGATCGTCTGGGAATAAAGTGGTCTGGCCAGTCTTGATCAATCACAGCTATGCACTCATTTAGCAATAACCGCTAGGGGAACTCTGCACTGTATCATGTTAAAATGTATCATATCATATGTCTCCACAAACAGCACATCCTGCGTGAGTCTGTGAATTTTCGATCGGTTCAGACGCCTTTGTTCTTTCCCGCCGGCGAAACCCCATCGTGACTTTCATTTGACTCACAGTGTGCGTCTGTCGTTAATTAGATAAGCGTACACACATCCCGGCCGTCGTTTTCTTTAGGCCACCAGATCGAGAAACTGCAACCACCACTACGATGCCAGCAGCCATTATCATTCAGCTAGACACAAATTAACACTGTCTATTGAAGTTTACTTCGCAACATTGTATTATCCCTCCCACTGCTTTGGAAAAATGTTAAATGGAGATTCCACCTAAAAACAGTATTTGGGCTGTTTTTTCCGCCTGACTACATGATTATACATGATTGAAGGTGTTTGAGTAAAATCCCCAGAAGCTTTTTTTAAATGTAGCCTGCAATGTTCAACCAATGACGTCATTGGTTTATTTAATATTGTTTGGTCATGAGTCACAACCAATACGTGAGGGATAAATACGTGATGTGGTGAAACGGGTTCGAATACTATTCGGCGACCACCTGCATGACATGAGACCGTGTCTGAATCCCGAGAAAGTGTTTGTGGCACGTCAACACGGCCTACGTGAAAACGATAATATGCCTAAGTGCAAAAAATTCCCTCTCTCCTGCGCCACTTTTCCCTGATCGATATAAAAAAATTGATCGGAAAAACAGAAACAGTAACAGAGAGGCCCGTGATCTGACATATCGAAAAAGCGCTCAGACGCTGAAAGCCTTGAAGAGGGCGCCATTGTTTTGCCCGTCTGCTGCCGGCGTGTCAATGTCAAAGCGGGTGAAACGTTGGGAGCAGACCTCTGTTTGAAAAGTACGTAGATCGGACGGGTGTGTGTGTGTACGCCGTGTGTGTACGCCACGTGTGTGTGTGTGTATGCCGTGTGTGTGTGTACGCTGTGTATGTGTGTGTGTACGCCGTGTGTGTGTGTACACCGTGTGTGTGTGTGTGTACGTCGTGTGTGTGTACGCCGTGTGTGTGTGTGTGTGTGTGTGCCTGTAACGTTGTGTGAAGTGGGAGAGGCAATGTGACATTTGAGGGGCACTTTACGGAACCGGCGGCAGGCAGAGATGTTCGGTATCACCTAAAGAGCCTTTGTCAGTCATTGGAAAGCTGTCACCTTTCAGCAGGTCTGATGTGGCAGGAGACTGGCTGACAGGTAGGAATTAATGAGAGGTGTATGACAGTGGACCCAGTCACTGTTACGCCGTGTGTGTGCGTGTGTGTGTGAATGTGACTGAAGCCCTTTGTCTCACGAGGACGGGTCTCCTTCAGGGATAGAGCCATCGATCTCTTAATAGGAGAAGAGAAAGAGAGACGAGGTGTTGTTGTCTGTAAATGTATTTACGTCTAGCCTCTACAACGGAGACCTGGAAAAGAAAAGAAGAACACTTTATATATATTTATATGTGGGAAAAGCGAATAGGTCCATCAGGGCCTTGGTCCCGGCACGAAAGCTGAGGAACAACAGTCCGTTTACGGGAGGAAGTTAAGCATCCAAACCCATCCATTCCATGGCATCAATCTTTATTGTGTGACTACTGCGTGCTCGCTCAAATGCTCCACGTCCACCCGAAACCCGGGCGCCGTCGCGAGCTGTGAACGTGAACCAATCAGGAGGGTCGCTCTCACCTCGGTTCACGATGTCACGCGGAATGAGGCCGAGTTTAAATCGCGCCGCGACTGAATCTGAATAAGCACCTCAAACAGCGGGGCAAATTACAAGGCTTCTTTGTCTGTGTCTGATTGTCTGCCCGTGCACGTGCCATGTGTGCGTGGTCTGTGTGTGTGTGTGTGTAATAATCTGTGTTCCTCTCCACATTACACAGTTGTTCATGGCAGTAAATGAGTTCTGTCAATGTTTCTGCATCTCAATTACAACGGAGAGACAACAGGGAGCGTTGGCGGAGAACAGCGGAGAGAGAGAGAGAAGGGGCGGGCGAGGGACGGAAGGATGAGGCTGGGAGGATGAGACGGGGACGTGTTTTGTCACCATCGCCGCGGCGGCAAAGCTGACGCGTTTGATCGTCTTTCTCGCTCTCGCCCCTTCTCATTAGGTGTCACCGTCACGGTGTAAAACAGGAAGAAATGAATCCAGCTGAAAACTTTTCAGACAAATTATTTTTATCTTTCATTATGAATTCATCAAAACACAAGTTCCGACTATTTTTACACAGAAACATGGGAGGGCAAATTCCTACGGCCCCGGCAAGCTTTGGCGCGGTTTCTCCAATTGCCAAAGTAACACATCAGTGTCCTCTAACCACTCTTGGTCCTAAACTATACATATACTGCTAGTGTTGGAGTCGCATAACCTACAATATCTTAAAAAGTATCATTTTGATTTAAAGTCACCCAGGCCACACCAGCCAAAGTACAAATGATTGATTTCTTTACTTCATATCCGCACACTATCTCAACACACCTTTTCCAATTGTTTTATAGGTGGAAAGGGCATTTTCTGTTAAGAACTTCTATAGGCTTTTATATCAAATGTGAGGTGAAAGTCTGGCAAATCTATTGCGAACGCAACCTTCAACAGTAAGTACCCACGTCTGATAGACAGACGGAGGAAAACGTTTCCTCAACATAAAATCAACATTATCTCCCCGCACTGCCTTTTGAAATGTTCCCTGCCAGTCAGCAACTTCTCAAGAAAAACAAATGGGAAATTTAAAGAGTGAATGAAAGAAAAGGCTAGACATGGCAGCTGGGTGGACGAGGGGGGGGGGTTGTGCTTGAAAGAGAGGGAATAAACTAAGACAGAGAGATGTTGATTTAAATAAGTAAATCTCGTGTGTCTATTTTCAGTGGGGCTGACGAGAGATGAGCCAAAAGAAAAAGAACGAGGGGAAAAAAGTGAAGAAAAAAAAGCCTTCACTGAGTTGAGTTTATCAGCTTGGCACCTGCTCCAGAACATTCTTGATGAAGCAAAGGTTGTCTTCATTAGGCACATTAATATTCATGACGCATGGTAATTTTGACACAGAAAAGGTCTCCGTAACCTTTTCGCGTGTGAGAATTTTTTACTTCTCAAGGAAATTACAGTCCGGCAATGACTTAATTAATGCCTGCTTTCTTGGCCGGGGCTTGAGGACCTGTCAGTTTGGCGCCGCGCGAGCTGTCAGGCAACGCCGAAGGCTCGGGGAGAGAAGGATTGAGGGAGAGGAGAGGAGGAGGGGGAGAGAGAGACAGAAGACGGGTATACACATCTTTGCTCACAGAACAAGGCCATTCATTTACACCTCTACTGATTTATTTACCATTGCTTCCTTTCTCCGTCTCTCCATTTTCCTCGCTGCCTTTTCTCATCCTAGATTTGTTTTCATCCTTCTCTGTCTTCTCTGACCTTCACGGAATTAATGTTGTCCAAGTGCTCCCTTAGAAAAGTTAACGAAAGATATACGTTTCGGAGACATAATTATCCCCGCGTTTCAGAGAAAAAAATATTTTGATTCGACACAACGATATGTCATTTGCGGTGCTTTTCGATGGTATTCCGTCCCATTCACATTCCACACAATGTGTGCTAAAACATTATGCATGTAATTCATACAATTAATTCATGAAATTAGATATTGAGATACTTTAGAGAAATGCCTTCATCAGCAATCACAGCTTTGAGTCTTCTTCAGTATGTATACCATTACCGGATTTGAACAGCTGGATTTGGGCAGTTTCTCTTATTCTTTCTTTTAGATTCTCTGAAGCTCTGTCAGGTTGGATACGAAGCATCAGTGAACTGCAATCTTTAGATCTCCCGACAGATGTTCAGTTCGAGTTCAAGTCGAGGCCTTGGCTGAGCCATTCAAGAACATTCTCAGAGTCATCCCAAAGCTACTCCAGCATTATCTCGCCTCTGTGTCATCCTTGTGCTGAAAGATGACACTATACCTTGGTGTGAAGTCCTGTACATACTGGATCAGGTTTTCTTGAAAGACCTCTCTGTATTTTGCTTGATTTGTCCTTCTCAAAACCATGACCAGTCTCCCAGCTCCTGCCGCTGAAAAAAATCCCAATAACATGATGCTGCCGCCACAATTCTTCATCGTAGGTACTTAGGTGCTTGGCATTTCCAGTCAAAGAGATTGATTTTGGTCTTATCTGACCACGCATCTGTTTCTTCATGCTCTCAGAGTCTTGATCCTCCCCTAAATGCAGGTAAATGAAATACAAATATTAGATCCAATGATATTTATCTCTTTTTGTGTTTTTACTACATCGCAACTACACAAACACACATGCTTACATACACTCATACACCACACACACACACACGTGTGCATGCTCTCACGTACAAACCTGGCACTCCACTTTGGCCTGCGCAAACTGGTTTCCGCCAGTGAATCAATGGCGTGTCTCGCCAGCATCAGACGGTAAAAAATGTGAACATAAGGTAGCATTTCCTTTATCATGTCCCATAAAAAGAGCAATTTGCCGGGGCCCTTGTAGCACAATATGGAAGGCGGTGTGTTCCGCTGATAATGTAGAGATGACAGATCGTTCCATTTGGGAGGTTTCTCTTCTGCTTGTGTAATAAATTGTGTGGAGAGAGGACAGAGACCCTGAACAAAAGATAGAGAGACACTGAGGAAGAGAGGGTAGATAAAATATGGAGGGAGAGTGGGGAGAACAGAATGGATAAATTGAGAAAGAGGCTAGGGTTAGTTCTAAAATCTATATGCAGACCTTTCGAACACAAACAGTTTCAGCTATACCAGACTACCTACGTGTTCGGACAGACACCCACAAGTTCACAGTCCAGTTTGTTTAAATGAATCTAACAGGAATATGCAGTATTTGATCCATATTTATGTAAGGACTCAGACAACACAAACGGAACAAAACGGAGATGCTAACGAAAAACGGAGATGCTAACAAAAACGGAGATGCTAACAAAAACGGAGATGCCAAAATCAAACCCAGGGACGAATACAATTGGTCAAGTAGAATATATTTAAGCCAATATGCTCGTATTCACTGTAGTGAAATGTTTAGCCAAATAATGTTCACTGTAGCAAAAACTACCCAAATGATTGTACTTGATGTAGTGTGGTTCATCGAATTTTCTCTGAAAAATTAAATCTTCAATTTTTAAACTGGTAGTTCATCATTAAAGCAGACGATTTTGTTTGAAAATTCAATTCCAATTACTAGAATTATTTTGAAAAAATGTTTCCTACACTTTGCACATCACCACGCCATCAAGTCAAGGTGTGAGTTCATCTGACACAAATCTATTGTCACACTATAAATATTTCACTGTTGTTCGGATTAATTAATTTTCAAACAAACACACGCCTAAGGGCTGTATATACACACACGTGTCAAATCTGGAATTTATATATTTATATATTTCTGAATATGCAAATGAGTGTGTCGTAGACAGTGCCTGTGAACGTACTGTACGGGTGTGTGTCAAACCTTCTGCTATACAACTCATCAATGTCTCTGTCAAGCCTGCCTCGTCAGGACAGACTGTGTTGCTTTGATCAAGCTCATAGCTCTAAGTGTAACCGCCTGACTGAATGTATGGGTTTTAGAAACAAAGTGTGTGTTTGTGCTCGCAGTGTGTCTTTGAGTGTGTTCGTATTGGCGTTGCGCAACTTTGCCTCAAATACAATTGTTCAATTTGCTGGCTCTCGAGGCTCCGCTTGTCTAGTCTGTGTTCGTCAACTTAACGCGATACGTCACGTGCCTTTTTTTCGCAATCGGTATAAGAAAAAAAAGTATTTTTATTTTTGCTTCGCCTCTGCGTAGCTGCAACTGACTCGCATTTGGGGGCACGGTAACCTTTATCCAGAACTCGACTGAGGCGAGTGAATCGGGTGAAGCCGTGGGCCTGTCATCTCATCTGTAAACCAGCAGAGAACCGCCTGCCCGGGCCTTTTTATCGAACACAAACATCATCCAATACCGTGCATGCTGCATGTGCTGTGTGCTCTGACAGGCTGGTGTTGCCAACGGGTCCGGGTGGAGCTCAGCCGCTGGCACCTGTTGTCACTGATTACAGATGCCACTCTACCCGCGGACCTCGTGCACGCAGAGACGGTTGCGGAAATACAGAGTCACACCAATTTACCTGCGCTGCCGCGGCTGACGCTTCACGATTAGCTCCCGGGCGTAAAGCCCTGTTCACAGCTACGGCGCCAATCGTCGCTGTTACAGAAAATAATTAAACCCAGACAGGTTATAATTGACGGCATAAGTGTTCACCCACCGTAAGTCATTATTTCGATAGATGCAGCGATTAGAGCCGTGGGTCCATTTGAACCAGGTCTCTACCAGCTTTGTACACGTTAGGCTGTTCTTCTTGGCGATATCGCTAAAGCTCTTCAAAGTTGCGTGATGCACCTTTCCGTGAACAGCAATTTTCATCGCTTTTAACACATTCTTAATTCGATTTAGGTCCGAGATTCGACTGGACCACATTAGGACAATCCCAAGATGTCTCTTTCCTGCATCAATTTCCCGACATCTTCACCGGCTTTCCTGGCCCCTTGACGCGGAGAAGTAACATGATGATGCCAACACCATGCTTCGTGGTGGAGATGATGTTCTCAAGATGATTCGGGTTGTTAGTCTTGGACCAAATCTAACACGCAGGCCAAAACATCTATAGGCGATTGAGATTGCAAGAACAAAGATGGATGGAATGCCATTTAAGTCAATATTAAATACAGAATATGTTTATGAAATATATCCTGAAATAAATGTTTTCATAATAATATACATATAAAATAAATGTAGAAATTATTTAATAAAAACAGCTCAAAAAATGTAGGGAAGACTTAAATCACTCATCAGGCATTGATGATTCAAATATATATCAAAGATCAAAGTACGTTTGGAAAATTTCTATCCTAATCCAAAATGTAAGAAAAGACATTTTTAAACGAATTTACAAACATAAACTCTTCGTGCTCCTTACGGGCGTGTGCCACCACAGTCGCAACTTGACTTTTTTTTCTTGAAAGTCGAGATAAGTATTAGTTACTGTTCTCACGATGTTCGTTGGACATTCCGGCATGGAAGTCTTCCTGCTTCGGATTCTTCACGATGTTCGTTACACATTCCGGCATGGAAGTCTTCCTGCTTCTGATTCTTCACGATGTTCGTTACACATTCCGGCATGGAAGTCTTCCTGCTTCTGATTCTTCACGATAATCGTTACACATTCCGGCATGGAAGTCTTCCTGCTTCTGATTCTTCACGATGTTCGTTACACATTCCGCCATGGAAGTCTTCCTGCTTCTTCACGATGTTCGTTACACATTCCGACATGGAAGTCTTCCTGCTTCTGATTCTTCACGATGTTCGTTACACATTCCGGCATGGAAGTCTTCCTGCGTCTGATTCTTCACGATGTTCGTTGGACATTCCGGCATGGAAGTCTTCCTGCGTCTGATTCTTCACGATGTTCGTTACACATTCCGGCATGGAAGTCTTCCTGCTTCGGATTCTTCACGATGTTCGTTACACATTCCGCCATGGAAGTCTTCCTGCGTCTGATTCTCTGTCTGTATCCCACTTTGTCATCTCTGTCCTCCTCTCCATTTCTCCCCCATCTCTGTTTTTATATATACGTGTATATCCACCTCCCTGTCATTCTCTTTCCATTTCTCATCTTCCACTCTCTCTTTGCTATGTATCTAACGTCCCGGATTGATGCTCGTCCCATCTATAGATCTGTACAGTGTAACGATCCTATGGGGGTAAGGCAGAAGGTGTGTGTGAGTGTGTGTGTGTGCGTGTGTAGGTTGCTTCAGGATGCGGGACCCACAACCCAACCTGCTCAGGTACCAATGGATCAAACTGACACTTGATCAGAATCAGCACAATATATACTAATACGGACATTATAAAGGACCTGGCGATCTGTGGGCCAATCAAAAGCTTACATCATGTTATCGAGTCTGTGCACACCTGGGTTCAGACACTATTCGCTGTGTATACGCTTCACAGTTTTACGTCGTCCGTGTAATGTGCGTTTGCGCTTTTGGGACTACTATGTTAGTGTGATGTACTATTTAAACACATTTTCTTTGTCTTTCCTACACTGAAACGAGGTGTGGAGGTAAGGTGTTCTATAAGGGGTTCTAAGATAAATGTTAGGATCAAATTGAGGTTAGGGTTCCCTCCGAATATTCATGTCTTAAGCCAAATAACACCAGTCACTGTCTATATAAGAATGTAGTCAAATGATCAGTCACAAAATGACGTGACGAGAACAGAAATAATTTAATTAAATAATTAGTTACTAAGTACCAATAATCTCACGAACCGTGCAGTGCAGAACAATCTCCAACACTCACCTCTCATACCAACGTGATTTGAGACAAAGGACGATATAGTGGCGACATTTCCCCGTGACTTAAATACCCAGCTGATCACTCGGCTAACCACTAATTATGCCCAGCTGAGCTCATTAACCAACACCCTAATCCACCAAACAGGAACTGCGACGTGTTCCTTAGTTAATAAAAATTGCTCAATTTGAAGTGAAAAGAGTAAAATAATACTTCATTTAATCCCCTGTGTCCTAATTAGTCAAAGGTGTGCACACCAAATAATGATTAAAAAAATTACATTAAAAGGTAAAAATTGTATTGTTGACGTCCGAAAAATTTACAAGATCTAAAGTTGCTTAACACAGATTGGGACATTTTGAAATGCTTAGACACACCCGTAGTTCGGCTGGGCGGCATCAAGATAGGTCTATAAAAATATGCATTTGTAATAAGAGTTTGAAGTGAATGGGGTTTAAATTATGACGTCTAAGCCGGGCTCATACAAATGGACGGAACGCCCTGAAAAGTGACTGTTCAAACTCCCCCGGAAAAAACGAGAAATTTGTGTGATGGTGGTTAGCGGCAACACTTTTATGTTCTGTGGATTTTACAGTGTTCCGGATCTTTTGAAGACCGTGGAACACTTTTGCAACACTTTTGTAAAATCCTGCCCTTTTCTTTCCCGATTGCTTGAGTGCACCGAGTCAGAAGGGGCTTTTAGCGGCAATACATCAGAGCAGTAGTTGGCAGTTGAAAGCTCTGACAGTTCAGAGCTGAAACTGGAGCATTTTTTGGTACAAACTTTCTTGACCAGTTCAAATTCAATTCACACAGCGAAGGGCTGATGACACGCGTTTACTCATTCAGTCAGTCATTCGTTCGTTATTCACCAGTACTCGTACTGCGGGCACATACATCTACTGTACACGGTTGCTGTGGTGAAGTGCCAGTATCGCCTCAGAAACTTGTATCGACCCTGGAGACACGAGTCTGCCCTGTTCCCACATCCCTAGATACCTGGGAGTCGGTACGACAAAAACAGCGCCTCTCAGCCGGGATCACGTCGGAGCGACGGTTTACCGGAGACGCAGACGGAATAAGTGTCAATCAAAGGGAAGCAAAGCGCTTGTGTGTTCTCGGGCTTATTCTGTTGTTCCCTCAGGAGCCCGTGTGCAATCGTCAGTGCCAGGCAACCACTGTACGCTCCCCAGGGGGTCCAAATATCAGGGGAATCGAGCTTCATTTAGCCCTCAGGAGCCTCTCGCCGGATCTCTCTCTGATCCCTCTCTTCCACTGTCTCACTGTCTTTCTCCCGCTCTCTGTCTTCCCTTTCTTGCCCCTTTCCACTCTAAACAACCTCTCGCCGCTTCTCAATCGCTTTCTTCCTATTTGCTCTGCCTAGCGTTGCCCTCCGTCTCTCCTTTGTCACCTCTGCTCTTCTCTTCCTCTACTCTTCCTCTACTCTCTCTCACCAGTAGACTCTTCCTCCACTCATCATTCACACCTTTCTCACATCTGTTCGCCAGGGCAATCAGTCCGAACCTCAGACGCCGCGCAGTCTCTTTCCGTCTTTCTCATCTTCCTTTCCACCCGCTCACGTAGTTCCTTCTCTGTTCTCACTCTCTTCTCCTCTCTACCAACTATTTCAGATTTTCCCTGTTATTTTTCACATAATCTTTCACGTTACTTCCCCCTGTACACATACATTTCCTTGTCATCGTCATCCTCACAAACGTCCCCTCCCTCCTTGTCTCCGTCTCTTTGTTTAATGCTATTACGAGGCAATGCAGCTCGGTTGTGTGGAGGGTCTGGTGGAACAACGTGACAAACTTGGTGAATCTCCCGACTCGTTGTTCATCGGCTTGTTTCGCTTAATGACCGGGCGTCTCCAGTAACACCTTCCCCCAAAGTGTGGGCATATCCTCGATGTTAAACTAGCCGCCTCCTGGCAAAAACCTCAACAGGCAATAGATCTTTTGTGTTATGTTAACAAAGTGCTGTTGTTGCTAGGCAACGCGTTAAGATAAACAGGGGAACGGATTGGCATGAGCACTACCCACTGGGGGCGTTTGTGTATCAGTCCGTGGTCACGTCCGCTAAGGCCAAATTAGAACGGGTTGATGTGCCGGGGAATTGGGCTCCGTGCAACAGTCATTGCACAGGGGTTCTCTCCAGAACAGACGCAGTTCAAGACAGTCATGGATGCCGACAGGGGAATAAAGGGTGCCGGAGGATCAGAGTTGCCTGGAGCTCAGCCTCTAGCTCCACAAAGGCCTCCCCGGAGAGAAGGGGCGATGAGGAAGCTGTCTGTGATCCGTGTTTTGGCTCTTTACTGGAGTGGATTAGAGTCAGTGAACTAAGGGATGGAGATGCTGGGGTATTGGGAGTTGAGAGAACGAGAAGAGAGGAACAACGGGGAAGATTGAGAAAGAGCAGGGTCGATAGGGAGGTGCATAACAGGTAGAATAGGTAGAAGAGAAGTAGAGAACGAGAGGAATTTAAACTTTTGACTTTCCTAAAGCGCTCTGGCAACGAATAGCGTTGACAAATGGAGGAATACACAGATGAAGACGAGTTAGACTGAGACAGAGAGGAAGATGAGGAAGAGAGGGACAGAAGAAGAGAGCGAGGAGGAGCAGCTGTCGCCTTGTGACGGCTTAATTTCCCGACACGCTCCACACTGAGTAGTCACTTAGACACAGAGGAAGATGGCTGCTGATGAGAAACCGGTCCTGCGTTCTAATTGGAACAGGGGAAGGGCATGACGAGAGCAGCGATGTGGGTGGGCGCGTGGGCGTGTGGGGGCGTGGGCGTGTGGGGGCGTGCTCTACCGATATATCCAACAGCATGCGAGAGTGAGCAAAGGCGTCGGGCCGAAGGATCGACCGAAGCACGGTACACAAACAAGGTAGATGGAGGTGGCGGAGAAACACACACCTGCGAACACACCGGGACAACGCCAGTCTTCAACTAAAGTCCTCTCTTCCTGCGTCTCCCTCCTTCCCTCTCGTCTTTTTTTTAATTTTCCAATTCAATAACCTCAAGTGCTGTCAAAGGCGGCACTGAAAAATGGCCCCGATAAAAAATATGACGGCCTCCAATCAGCGTGCGCCGTTTCGCCGGGCCACCGCCGCCGATTTCACCCGATCGCCTCCTCTTATGAATTAATGCTGAAATATGCAGGAGCTCAGAAGTCATTAGACGAGCGGTGCCGGACGTGATTTAAGGCGGTTTCCGCGCTATAATTTGTTGCGGACGCCTTCGGACGATGCGCGTTGATAAGATAGGATGTCCCGACCGATGCCGTACGACGTGCTTAACCCTATTAGAGGGGCGTGCGACTGGCAGAAGAAAACCCCCGATCAATTCTCTTTCAAGCGTGGTCGCGCTGTGTCCACGGATCTAAACGTCTACATACGGGGAATCGGAGTGGTGCGTAGGAGAAACATTTTTACTTGGCACACAGAACTGAGGTTACGCGATTATCCAACGGTCTCCTCAACGCGCAGATCGTTGTACGTGCTAAACGTAACAATTTCTTTCTACAAATCCGGTTGTAACACCTCAACGGTTTCAGGTAGAAAATATTATGACCCCTTTTTTTGTCATGACAGATAAGGCTCCCAGGAACACGTGTGAACACGGTGAAAAGGTCTGAGTAGGTAATCACACCGGTTGGTTCTAAACAGTAGATCATAGAATTATCGCTTTTATGCAACTCTGTTTAGAATGCCAGCATCCCGAAGTTGCCTCTTGTTTCAGAAACTAGACACTCTAATGTATCTGTCCTCTTGCTCAGTTGTGCACCGGGCCCTCACACTCCTCTTTCTATTCTGGTTAGAACAAGTTTGCGTTGTTCTGTGCAGGGAGTTGTACAGAGATTATATGAAAGGTTCAGTATCTTGGCTATTTATCACATGGAATAGCATTCATTTCTAAAAACAAGAACACACTGAGTGTTTCTGAAATAAGTAATTTGTTTCTCGGCCATTTTGAGCCTGTAATTTAGCCGACAAAAGCTAATGCTCCAGATACTGAACTAATGTGAAGAAGGCCAGTTCTGTCGCTTCGATTATCAGCACGACAGTTTTCCGCTGTGCCAACATAATTGCAAAAGGGGTTTCTAAAGATCAATTAGCCTTTAAAATGACACACTTGGATTGGCAAACACAATATGCAATTGGAACACAGGTTGCTGATGGGACTCTCTACCCTTATGTAGATATTCCATTAAAAGTCAGCTGTTTACAGCTGATTATGTTATTTTACTAGACCAAAATGTGTTTTTCTCAAAACCAAGGACATTTCCTATAGAGACCCTAAACCTTTGAGCACTAGTGGAAGTGTTGCAGTAATAAAATAAATAAAATAGATGTCCTGCTTTTCCAAGACAGCAATGACAAGCATTTCTTTCCTTCACCTCGTTATCTAAAGATGAGTTGCTGTGATACCAAGCCAACCAATGCTGATGACTACTTTACCTTTGTAACATCAGTGCACAAACACGTCAGGATTTACCGCTGAGAATGCGAAGAAATGCGACGCACGTGTAGCTATACCGATATGTTGACGTTACAAAGAGGACGCAATTTGCTAAAGCTCATCTTTACTCTTTGTCATTTTTGGGGGGATGGTTTGTGTTTTGTTAATTTGTATTTTTTTTATTTATCTTTAACAGGGAATACAGGTTTGCTAAACAGTGATTTATTTCATTGTTGTGACTCTTTTGTGAATTTTTACTCTTGTTGTCTGTCACTGTCTAGGCAATCATCACGAACGAACACAGGTAGGCAGTTTTAATCATACACAAAATATCCGGGCCCAAAAAAAGGAACTAATAAAAAAGATTAAAGTAAACTAAATCTAACTTCAGGATTTCTTGTGACAAGCTCCATTACTGCCAAACAGGCCTGTAATCTGTTCCTTTGAGACACTTCCCTAGCTTAAGATCACACAATTACGAGTCAAATCTGATGATAGGAAAATGTATTAATAAATAAACACCTCTTTATGCGTTCATCAACATGAAGGTAAGAATAGCACTAATTATCACAGGTGTCAAACATGCTGTAGACGATCCAGACGCACCTGCTCTAAACAGTTCTTCACAATAGCTACCTACTGTGGTGAAACTCACGACCGCAGAACCACAGTTCAAATGTATTTTAACCACAAACACAGACGAAATCCGCGACAAAGAGCGGCACAAAGATCTCGTGTAAATAATAGGGACAAATCTTCGAACCCTAACACCTAACCCTAGGCAACTTCTTTTTGAAACGGTGTCAAACCGTTTGTAGCTCAGAGGGACACTGCGACCAAGAGGACCGGAATGCACACGCGACACGTAGACGGCGATAAAATTCTGCGAATCTACTCTCCTGACTAAAATGGACGACGCCGCTGGGGTCACATTGCATCTGAGCCGATGGGGTCAGAGGTCACAAACACTTCTAAAAGAAGACAGTATATATTCATGCATCATGTAGCAGATAAAGATTTTCAGGGTGAGCTGGAGAAGAGGCGATAGCAAACAAAGGAGACATCTCACTGCTGTGTGTGTGTGTGTGTGTGTGTGTGTGTGTGTGTGTGTGTGTGTGTGTGTGTGTATGTAGACTCTATGTGTGTGTGTGTGTGTATGTAGACTCTATGTGTGTGTGTGTGTATGTAGACTCTATGTGTGTGTGTGTGTATGTAGACTCTATGTGTGTGTGTGTGTGTGTGTATGTAGACTCTATGTGTGTGTGTGTTTATGTGTGTGTGTGTGTGTAGACTCTATGTGTGTGTGTGTGTGTGTATGTGTGTGTGTGTAGACTCTATGTGTGTGTATGTGTGTGTGTATGTAGACTCTATGTGTGTGTGTGTGTGTGTGTAGACTCTATGTGTGTGTGTGTGTGTGTGTGTATGTAGACTCTATGTGTGTGTGTGTGTATGTAGACTCTATGTGTGTGTGTGTGTATGTGTGTGTGTAGACTCTATGTGTGTGTGTAGACTATGTGTGTGTGTGTGTGTGTAGACTCTATGTGTGTGTGTGTGTGTAGACTCTATGTGTGTGTGTGTGTGTGTTTGTGTGTGTGTGTAGACTCTATGTGTGTGTGTGTGTGTGTGTGTGTGTAGACTCTATGTGTGTGTGTGTGTGTGTGTGTGTGTGTGTGTGTAGACTCTATGTGTGTGTATGTAGACTCTATGTGTGTGTGTGTGTGTGTGTGTGTGTGTATGTAGACTCTATGTGTGTGTGTGTGTGTGTGTGTGTGTGTGTGTGTGTGTGTGTGTGTGTGTGTGTATGTAGACTCTATGTGTGTGTGTGTGTGTGTGTGTATGTGTGTGTGTGAGTGTAGACTCTATGTGTGTGTGTGTGTGTGTGTGTGTATGTAGACTCTATGTGTGTGTGTGTATGTAGACTCTATGTGTGTGTGTGTGTAGACTCTATGTGTGTGTGTGTGTGTATGTAGACTCTATGTGTGTGTGTGTGTAGACTCTATGTGTGTGTGTGTGTGTGTGTATGTAGACTCTATGTGTGTGTGTGTGTGTGTGTGTGTGTGTATGTAGACTCTATGTGTGTGTGTATGTAGACTCTATGTGTGTGTGTGTGTGTGTATGTAGACTCTATGGCCCTCATTTATCAAAAGTGCGTACACCAAATTTCCAGCGTACACCCAAAACCACGGTGACTTTGAGATTTATCAATATGGACGTTGGCGTACGGCACGCTCAAATCCTACGCCAGCTCAGGAGGTGGTGTACATATATACGCACGTTTTGAGTTAGTGCGGAAATGCGCAGAAAAACAATTCCTAACACCACAAAACGCACTGACAAACTAAAAGATATGATATATTATGGCCCACTGTAAAAAAACAACAACATAGTAATTATAAACTTCAGTGTTTATTTTTGTGCAACATGGGCTTCAATGTTTAATTTGTGTGACTATACCAAAGCATTTGATATGTATTAGGGATGCACCGAAATACTTTTATCACTGAAACAATACGGACGAAATGTTGTGATCTATTCGGATCCTCTGCACTTCATCACGACTGTACTTGATCCGCGTTATAAAGAGCATTACTTGGATGCAGAAATAAAGCAGCGCGCACAAGAAATGATCCAGACGGCGATGGATGCGGAGAACCCGCGTGGAGACGGAGACGGAGCAGCGCACGGAGCAGTAGGGCACGGAGCAGGACTCAGGAGAAGGAGATCAGAGCGCAGAAAAAAAGAGAAGAGGGGCATGCACCCTCGTTGTCTGATATGTTCAGGGAAAAATATGGGTTCAGTAATGAAAGGCTTTCGACCAAAAAATAATTCAGACTGACAAAATAATAAAAATGAAATTCTTCTTCTTTTAAATAATAATAATAATACAAATAATAATAATGACATTTTAAATAACAATAAGCGTCATTAATAAAAAAATAATAATAATAAGAATATTACAAATTGTCATGCAATTATTAATGTGAATTAATGTTATGTTAATGTCCACATCACATCATCATCACTACTGTACACCCCAATACATGTGACGTGAAACGACATTAAATGCTAATTGTTTCAAAACACGTGCTGTAAAATAATGCATTGTGATAGGTCATTTGATCCTCCACGTCGGATAAGTTTCTCTTCTTTGCCGTCTTCCGAGTGTCAAGGGTGTAAAATGAGGGCGTGGGGGAGGCGGAGACTTGAATATATAGGGGCGTGTTATTCTAATGACGATCGTTTTCAGCCGCGGCATTTATCAAGGGCAGGTATTGCGTCCACCTGGATTTCAACGGTACGCACAGCTTCATAAATCAGGTGGTGAGAGGAGTGTAAGCATAATCTTACGCCAACATATACGGCCGTTTCTACGCAACAATGATAAATGAGGGCCTATGTGTGTGTGTGTGTGTATGTAGACTATGTGTGTGTGTGTGTGTATGTAGACTCTATGTGTGTGTGTGTGTGTGTGTGTGTGTAGACTCTATGTGTGTGTGTATGTAGACTATGTGTGTGTGTGTGTGTGTGTGTATGTAGACTCTATTCGTGTGTGTATGTAGACTCTATGTGTGTGTGTAGACTCTATGTGTGTGTGTGTGTGTAGACTCTATGTGTGTGTGTGTGTGTGTGTGTATGTAGACTCTATTCGTGTGTGTATGTAGACTCTATGTGTGTATGTAGACTCTATGTGTGTGTGTGTGTAGACTCTATGTGTGTGTGTGTGTGTAGACTCTATGTGTGTGTGTGTGTGTATGTAGACTCTATGTGTGTGTGTGTGTAGACTCTATGTGTGTGTGTGTGTGTGTGTGTGTGTAGACTCTGTGTGTGTGTGTAGACTCTATGTGTGTGTGTGTGTGTGTGTAGACTGTATGTGTGTGTAGACTCTATGTGTGTGTGTGTGTAGACTCTATGTGTGTGTGTGTGTAGACTCTATGTGTGTGTGTGTGTGTGTGTGTAGACTCTATGTGTGTGTGTGTGTGTGTAGACTCTATGTGTGTGTGTGTGTGTGTAGACTCTATGTGTGTGTGTGTGTAGACTCTATGTGTGTGTGTGTGTGTGTAGAGTCTGTGTGTGTGTGTGTGTGTAGACTCTATGTGTGTGTGTAGACTCTATGTGTGTGTGTGTGTGTGTGTGTGTGTGTAGACTCTATGTGTGTGTG
Source organism: Dallia pectoralis (assembly GCA_029465975.1). Taxonomy (NCBI): domain Eukaryota; kingdom Metazoa; phylum Chordata; class Actinopteri; order Esociformes; family Umbridae; genus Dallia; species Dallia pectoralis. The sequence goes on from CM055743.1 coordinate 17,313,177, forward strand.
TGTGTGTGTGTGTGTGTGTAGACTCTATGTGTGTGAGTGTTGGTGTAGACTCTATGTGTGTGTGTATGTAGACTCTATGTGTGTGTGTGTGTGTGTGTGTAGACTCTATGTGTGTGTGTGTGTATGTAGACTCTATGTGGGTGTGTGTGTATGTAGACTCTATGTGGGTGTGTGTGTGTATGTGTGTGTGTGTGTGTGTGTAGACTCTATGTGTGTGTGTGTGTATGTGTAGACTCTATGTGTGTGTATGTGTGTGTGTATGTAGACTCTATGTGTGTGTGTGTGTGTGTGTATGTAGACTCTATGTGTGTGTGTGTATGTGTGTGTGTGTGTAGACTCTATGTGTGTGTCTGTGTGTGTGTAGACTCTATGTGTGTGTGTGTGTGTGTGTGTGTGTAGACTCTATGTGTGTGTGTGTGTGTGTGTGTGTGTAGACTGTATGTGTGTGTGTGTAGACTCTATGTGTGTGTGTGTGTGTGTGTGTGTGTGTAGACTGTATGTGTGTGTGTAGACTCTATGTGTGTGTGTGTGTGGACTCTATGTGTGTGTGTGTGTGTGTGTGTGTGTGTGTGTGTGTGTGTGTGTGTGTGTAGACTCTATGTGTGTGTGTGTGTGTGTGTGTGTGTGTGTAGTCTGTGAGTTAATTCCGTCTGGGTCATCATTCTTCCCGCCAGTCCCGTGTCACCCTCTTCATCTTCAGCCTTCGCCCAGCGCGTGTGGGTTTGGGGGTGTGTGTGTGTACCCATGAATGTTGAAGCAAACTGCAAGGCTGTCACACCTCTCGCGCCCCGTCGCGCATGTAAAACCACCGGCACGTTGGCGTCCGTCGCTCCGGCAAACACACCTGCCGCAGACGCAATAAAACCCGCTGCTCATGACGGACAGCGTGCCGTCCACGCGAGCCCGGGAGGCGTTCAGAAATGAGCTTAGCGCGATAATTCCGACGCGAGCGGCCCGGCTACGACTTGACCCCGAAAGCCCCGAAGCATTTCCTCCAAGATGTCGGGCCTCGGAGCGACTGTTTGTCATAAAGAGGGAATTATGTATTGAGACGGCACCCTGCTGATGACATCACAATAGCCGGATGAAATATAAGCTCAGATGTGGAGGGCCGATTGCGGACGGAGCCCGCGAGGGTTTTCATTAAAAACAGCAAATCACTCATAAAAAGATTAGGGCCGGACAGTAGCATCTCTGATAGCGTACGGCTTCTATAGCAGGTTAATCATAACCGGGACTACAATGTCCTCACAAAACGTAATGGTCTTCTAGTTACTGGCGCGGTGGTGGTGGGGTAGATGTGCAAATTGTACGCGGCACCTGTATTTCCCAGTCGTAGGTGTTCACTTAGGATTTGAAAGGGTGGAGAATTTGCAATATTGTGTGTATTAGCGTATTGGTTGTTGGAAGTGAGTGCATGTCAAATTAGCCGGTACGTATGAAGTATCTGTGTGTTTACAACGACAGAATGTAAGTCAAAACCCAAACTATATCAAAAGTCTGTTATGTCGTTTTTAAAGATCGTATGCTCGTTGATACATATCACCCGGCAGAAAATGTTTTAACGCTCCAACACCAATACTTTGTCGGTCATGGTCCCTAAAACAGTTCACATTTCCTCTTACTCAGAGGTTGTCGATTTCTTTAACCGTCAGTATCAGAATGGCTGTGTAATACATTGTCTCTATGTGCGTGATCTATATGTAGAATCTCCATCACACTAAGTTAGCCCTGAATTAACCCAAGAGGTTCGGCAAACCCTCCGAAAGGTGGCGGCACCCAGGAGACGGGGCGATGGCATTAAAGAGGGGAGTTTGTGGCACTTCTCCTTCTCTGGCGTTCGGACTCTTGGCCAAAAGCAGATATGCTCGGGCTTATTGCCTATGAAAGAGGCTTTACTGCTGTGCACTTCTACCACATAAAGTTAATGTGGCGTAGCCCTGTTTACTTATTCAATTCTAGTACCTGATAAAACACGAACGTCACGAGAAGCCGCAGTCAGGAACGGCCAATAAACACGGCCGAGGCACAATAACAACGTTGATGTTCATCGTCATATTTTTTCTTAATAACGCCTGAAGGAATCTAGTGAATAATCATCCACGAACGCGGGTTCAAAACAGTGTTCAGACTGTTTAGCTTTGTACCCTTGTGTGTTCGGCAAGATATCCAGCCACCAGAAAACAGTGAAGTTAATTGAACAAAAACGCGGAATGTGTAGAAAAGAAATAGGTTTGTATGTATTTTTTATTTAGGCGTGAGGGGTGCCAAGGGGGTGGGGGGTCTTTGAAGACGAAAAGAAGAACCGGAAGTGACGCCATTGACTCAAAGCCTCGTTTCATTAAAGTTCACTTCGTATCTTGGCGCCCTATGTAGCACATTTCTTCAGCCGTGTACATTTTAGCGCAAATTGCGTCTCAACACCCAAAGCGAACACTGTCGTTTACGCCAGAATGGCGTTATTTCGTTACACAGACAGGCGGGACCGCAGACCGTAACGTTGTTCAATCAAATACCGTGACGAACAGCGTACATCCGTGTGCGATTCATCTCGAGGACATGTATGTTTAGCCGAATCAGACAGCAGAGCAACATACCGTGTGACACGAAACGGCTAGCGGTTTTAGTCAGAGGGACTACGTAATTACCGTTGTGCTACATGAATAGATATCGCTGTTACACAACGTGAATCTGCTTAACGGGTAAACGCTGCACGCCAGGCCTTTGAAAAGCAACCTAAATGTACCTTCGACCGGATTAAAGGAACAGAAGAGAAACATGCTCGCCACCCCTCCTCCTCCACGCCCGTTGATTTATCCACCAACCCCGCCCATTGTTTACTGTTAATTGCTATTAAATTATACCGCTGTTCCGTGCGAGATGACATTTCGCCGAGAGTGGATATATGGCAAGTCATCAGGTTTTTGCCCTGTACGAATTCAAATAGCGCGTGCTCGGGGTGAACCGGAGTGCAAATACATCTAATATGCAAATGCTGCGTGAAAAGCGATGGACGGAGAGAAAGAGAGATAGCGCCGGGGAAAGAGATCGAGAAAGAGTGATCGAGGGAGATTGAGAGATAACGTGCCGGAGAAAAAGAATGAAACAAAAGAAAAAGACAGACGTGAGACGTGGAAAAAATAAATAATGACCTAAGCAGACGGAAAGCCCTCGTGTGTTCACCGGTAAGTCAGTCGCGGGGAGGAAATGAGAGCCACGGGAAAGAAAAGAAAGGTTCCCGCTGAAGACGCCTCTCGGCCCCGCTCTCGAAGCCATGACGACTCTTGATTTATTTCTGTCAGCGACACACCTTAGACAGCGCCCCCTACCTCACCCGACATACACAACAACAGGCTAACACACACGACACCCACGTCGTTCACCATTAGCACTGGACACGAACTCGTACTCTAAGGCCCATTGTAGGGTTACACACGGGCCAGGTAATCGATTGAGTTTGATCAAGTCCACCGGTGAGAGTCGGCGTCAGGACCCACTGGCACAAGGAAAGACACAGTGCTTACAATCAATTACCAAAACGAATCTCTTAACCCTCCTCGCAGGGTTTCCAGACAATATTAATCTCACCCAGAGTTTGATGGTCAGAGGGGGGTGTGACTGAGAGAGGCTTGGGACACATAAGAAGCTGTAGTCATAGTAACATTAGATTACATTAGATTAAGTGCTTCTCAGACGTTTAAAGTCTGGAATCACATCTGTTCTTTTTGTGAAATGTAGATAACAATCAATGGAGAATTCCAACAGAATGTTGTCATGCGGAAGAATATGTCATTCGGATTTGTCATTTTCTTGGGCCATCGACAAAAAGTAAAACAGCATTAAAGCGACTTCTCTCCAACTCTCCTCGTGTACGTCTTCCCGTCCGCCTTGTTCTTCTCTCTCCTCTTCCTGTTTTTTTCATTGGTTCTCTCTGCTATACGCGTAATATCCCACGCGCGTGAGACTTTAGAAGGCTTACAAGAAAAACACCTCTCCTATGTTTTCTACAGACGACATGCCACAGCTGGTTATTACAGTGATCCAAGCGCCTCATGCCTCATCTAAGTCAGACACACGAATATGCTAATATCCGTGTGTTTTGTGTACACCCCATGAAACATTTACAGTATGTCTTCACGTTGCCCGTCCACATACCGTAGGTCACATATTACGAGGACTTCGCCGCAGCAGGGGTTCCGCAAAGAACAAACAACAAACACTCAATTGATATCTGAGCGGGCACCTACAAGCACGCCTAAAGAACGGGTCCACGAGAAGAAGAGAAACTACCCAAAACCGAGAAATGGAATGAGCTTAATGAGACATAAATAAAGAGAGCTTTGGGGCTCTCTTAGGTCTTGTTGCATTAGAGCCATAAAACATTGAGTTTTCGTGCTAAATATTTCATTTGAAAGGTGGGGGTGGTGGACACTTTAAAGCTGTAATTTTCCTGCGGATCGAGACATTTATTGTGCGCTGTCAGTACAAGCCCGGCTAAACCCCGTCTCCTCTCTGATCTCTTGCTGGCCCTAAGAGTGATACTGTGTTTTTCAAACAAAAAGTGGATACTTATATTTCTGAACATTAAATATTAATTGTTGTTTTTGCCGTACTGCATGCAAACTGTGAACCAGGCGGCTAAAGAAGAGGTGGGCGAAGCTCCACGGAATTCGTTTCAGATCCTGGTTGCCGTTAATTGTCATTCCGAGCAGTTTTATATCACACGGTGTGTAATTTTAGCGTAGCGCGCGGTGTGCCGAAACAACGCCTATTCATTATTGTTCGTAAAGCAACAGGAAGTCAGATGAAGTTTTTCCCTGGAATCCTACAGCAGATTCTGTCCTCCCAAATGCTCCAGGTCAGACAGGCGCTAGATTTACGACTAAAGTGGAAATAAAATGAATGAGTGTCGTTGTTTTGGGCTAAACCTGTGTCTAGGTCAGTTACACTACCCACAAAGAGCTGATTATTTCAAATTACTTGGTTGTATTGTATGGCTTACACAACACCCTTGTCACAATGTCCCCTTGTCACTGTGTCACCAAGAATAGTAATTTTTCCTAAAACTGCCCCTTGCACTTCTCTCATATAAGGGCGCTGGGTTAAATGCAGAAGCCAAACCTCATCTGGAACTCGGGGATCAAACTCACAAATGTCCTTCCTGTTGTGGTGACCATAGGAGCAGTTTGTAATCATCTAACCCGTGGTTCAGTAAATTGCACATAACACAATGTAAGTCGTTTCAGTCTGTTTCAGGCACTCATCAGAACCAGCAGTGTAACAGTATCCCCCATAACGGCGCTGCTCTGGCCGCGACCCGGTCGAGGAAAGGGGTGGGGGGGGTGAGTAGGCCTCCAGAGGTGGCAGCTGCCAATCCCGGAGCTCCGCTGAGGCCTACGGAGCTGTGGAAGCATGGCTTCCCAGGCATCAGATACAGGATACCGGCGAAGACGTAAGGAGAACAGGATATCCGTGTTGCCCTTCTCCTCAGAACTTCTCAAAGTGACGCTACTGAGCGTTCGGAGTCCTTGTCGCTTCTAGGTTTGCGATACAAACGTGTACCGTTCTTTTATCCGTGCTGACATGACGTATGTCAGACGACATGTCACTTTTAAAAGATAACAATGACTTTTAACGAGTGAAGCAAATAATAAACGGAAAATTTTCCTTCACAAAAGCCGTGCTGGTGATTGGACGAATCAGCTAATTAGAAAACAAATCGGTACGCATTTGTGCCAAAGTGATTGCCCGCCCCCGGCCTGCATCGTCTGCGCCAGAGGGATTTGAAGGTGACACTGCTAAGTAAATTTAACGCCTGGGCTCTGTATCCAGGCCAGTAGAGAAGGTTCCCCTGGGCTGCACCCCTGTGGTCCTTTAACACAAACACACACGCACACATTCTCTCTGTTTCTTACACACATGGTCCAACTGCATGTCCACACACACACACACACGGCACTTGTCCACCAGTAGAGAGATGCCCACAAGGTCACACCCCTCCAAGTAAATACTCGTGTAAGAGAAAAAAAACGTATTCTAATTTCAGCCAGGTTCACTCTCACAAGTACGCCAGTAATAAATCTTGTTTGGTGACAAAGATGTCCAATTAAAAAATGAATTGACACAAAAAGAAGGGTTGTGAAAGAACGCCATTTCAAGGACAAAATGTTTGGTAATAGAGAGAATAAATGAGCGCGAGACATAATCGTCTTTCTAGAGCCATCGCAAAACAACTGTGTGTCCCTCTACGGCAGGGGTGCTCAATACGTCCAATTTTTAGCCCTCGGTTTTGTACCGAGGTAAAGTTGGTTTCATATTCGATATTGGATATTCAACGGATATTCGGAGCCCGAGATCAGGTCCGGTTTTCCCGCAAGCAGCCACACTACACCCCGTTGATCGACCGACAGAAACCTCCATCTGCTTATAGTTAGGGACCGTCTATAAAGTACAAGTCTCAACGTTATTAATTCAATAGCTGTTTAACATGGCCTTGAAACTTCAAATCACTTTCAGATTGTTTATAGAGGACACTCACATGTTGCACTGTCTCTGTTTTTTATGGAAATACTGAAAACAAATGTTTAATAAACATTTAAAACCTGTTAAACTCAATAGTGTTTTTGTTAAATAACTTTAAAAATCAACTCAATCCACTTTCATATTGTCTACAAAGGCCATTCACATGTTGCACAGGCTTTGGTTTTTAAAGAAATGGTGTAACAAATGTTTAATAAACATTTAAAACCTGTAAAACTCAATAGCTTTTTTGTGCAATGACCTAACAACCTCAAACCACTTTTAGCCAGTCTGCAGGGGCCCACCCACATGTTGCAAAGCCTTTGGTTTTTCAAAATAAAGGTTTGTAAACTTTTAATATATATTTTTAACTTGCATATCTCAATAGCTTTTTGTGCAATAACTTAAGTCATCAGAGTAAAGTCAGGTAATGACAAAAAAGTACATAGTTAATTGTGTTGTGCAATATGGGCTCATGCGGGTATGCAAGGTACATCAACATGCATTGTAAAAAAAATTCTTAATATATTTATAGATAATTCTACGTTTTGCATTTTTGTAGTAGGTAGATCATTTTGACTTGGTCATTTTATAAGTAGCTCGCATGCTGAAAAAGTGTGAGCACCCCTGCTCTTCTGTATCTTACTGAATAGTGAATCGTAATGAGAATGATACAGTGTTACGTTGAAATATTTGTCAGTTTTCCTGTATTTGGAATGTTTAGGGAAATATTACTAAGAAATATCATTGTTGTCAAATGAGAAGCACATTCATTCATCCCAATACAACTAAATACAACAAATTGATCAGAAATACAGTGTAGACAAGACAAATCTCAATAAAAAGAAGAGAAATTAGATGAGCTGAACAACAGAGACACTGGACAGAGGGAGGTTAAAAAAACTTTTGCACAGAGAAACTCCTAACTGTGTCCTGTAGCATCTGGCATTAGCAGCATGTTCTTCAAATCCAGTAAGTTGGGGCCACCGCAGATCGGACCTGTTGGTCCAGCTCATACCAGAGACGCTCAATCGGAGTGAGATCCGGAGTATTTGAAGACCAGGGCAACGACTTAAACACTTCGTCGTGTTCCACAATCCCTTCCCGAACCCGGTGTGCAGGAGGGAGGGCTTGTTCTCCTGCTGGAAGAGGCCAAATAACGGAGGCCGTTTCTAGTGTTAACAATAGTCTAGTTTTTTTCACGAACATGAAACAACTCTCCGGTTGTTGCCGCGGAGATACTCCCCGGGTAATGGATGGAGTCGTCACGACAACACAACTGAAGCGCACGCTCCCACCAATTTGCAAATCTCTCCATCACATCCCAAAGGGTGGAACTTCGATTACTCCCACAATTAGCCGTGTCAACCTTCTCTCTGGATTAAGTGGTCCGGTTTGAGTTTTGAAGCCAATTAACGTACCCTCCCTCGCTCTGATTTCTTCATTAATTATGGATATTTAGTTAGGAAACACGACATTAATTATTAATCGAAATTGAATTATGCGGTGTAATTAGCCACAAAGTTCTTCCCCCCTGCCTGTTCTCACGCGGCACGTTCCCAGTTGCGTAGCTCTGACTGACGCCGTTCAAAGCAGGAGACTCGTCTACGCCCGGACGACCTTGGTCGACGCGAAAAGACGTCAATGGGGTTCGGGGGAGTGTTTACACCATTTTCAGCAAGTTGCAGTAAGTGCTTGGCGTTGGTGTCCAGCGCTCAAATCCACAATCAATGGCCTCTTAGAAGCCTGTTATATTGACGCCTCGTTTAAGGCCATTCTTTGTGGGACAGTTAATGGCATTTAGTTAGTGAAGTGAGGTAATGGCATTTATCGTTGACACCGTGGCCGTTTAGAAGTTATTTATGTCGCCTGCCACTTTGGTTTTAGTAAACGCCCTTGGCTCAGATGATGAAGCAAATATCTGACTCGCCGTGATTAAGCAGCGGATCAAGGTCAAGCTAGTGTCGCTAAAGTATCTCAGACTTTTTAGTGTCTTGAACTTTCATGGCCACAACTAAACGCCAGCGACTACGGGCGAGATCTGCCGTCTTGTAGTGCCCAGCTCGTCTGATTGGAAAATATCCCAGCCAGGTCAAGTTGACATCCGCAGTGAGGCAAATGCCCAACTTAAATACCCAACTAATTACAAACCCAAACCTGGTGTGTGTAATTCGATAAACTACAAACCCAACTAAACCACCCAGAGTGAGGAAGAGTCAATTTGTGCCAGATACCGTTTGACAGCTTCGTTTGCCCGGGTATGCTACGATACTGTTGCTACGATACGAAACAATACATCATATGTAATAATCAGATGTATGTTTCTACATAAGGCCGTCCTGCTACTTTCAACTGGTCTGGTCTGCCTAACACTCAAATCACTTTAAGACACATTTGTTCCCCAAACCTTATTCGTGTGCCACCCATCACGGATCAGTTTACACTACGCCTTCGTCGTTAAGACAACGTTTGTCCAAGTTATACACAGATATTGTTATTTATGGCCGGGATGTGGCTAAATATAGCCGCAGTGTCACAGTGGGCGGTTTTATCGTGCCCGGCTCTCCGTCGCGGAGGCCGAGGTGAAAGAGAACCCCGGAATGTCTAGTGAATGCCTCTTTTCATCCGGGCACGGGAGACAGGCTGGGTTGGACGGTGTAAATATTTGGCTCTGTCCAAATTGGCCACAGATCCCAACATGTAGACGGATATATTGTTGCCTGCCTGGGAGCAGCCGTGGCCAAAGACAATTTGGAAACTTCCTAAAGGCTGCCCAGTGGAAAATATGCGTTGCCTATAATTACGCGACTGAAACGAGTCAGAGTCCGCTAAATTGGAGTAAATATTAAGATAGCGTGTTCCTAATTTGGCCGTCCGTAAATTAAGTTTGTGCAATCGTTTAGGTGTATTATACACTTATACACAATTAGAGGACGATTCTAATAAAACTATTGTTAATGCGTATGAAAGCATTAGTAGAGGTCTAGCATGACAAAACGTAACAGGACTTATGAAGGACTTTAGGCTGAGCAGACACTTCTATGAAATTACAAACGGCACGTTCATTCGCATTATGTAAACTGAACTCGCTTGTGATGGAACATTATTGTAGAATAGTACACTTGTGATTTGTGAAAAGGCCCAGATATGAATTCATGTAACTCGTCTACTGTCTGTGGTCTTCCATCTCTCATTATAAACTGCCTCAGAGGTTTTCAGTGAAGTGGAGACAGGAGAAAGACGATTTAGAACATCTAAAATATTTTACCTGAATTTTAAACTGTCTGGCAGACCAGACAAACGAACCAAACCTAAGGGACATTAACCAATACAAAACGCTGAAATTAGGTTTCTCCAAAGCTTTCTTGAAATAAAAACACTGCTTTTAATCGTGGTTCATTTAAACAAATGTTTAAATCTTAATGCCTTATTGAATTCATAGCATAATCATGTTTTAATAATCTAACTTTCAAACATACAAGTTGCACCCGTTTCTTAGCTCACATTCAGGGCTTTGAAGTGAAAAAAAATTTGCGGCACAACAACAATTAGTTAGCTTGAAAAACACCAACCTTTTCTTATTCTCTTTTTTAGTGAAACCACATGTTTAGAGTTTCACTCTCTCCAAAAGTCACCTTGTCACACACCAGAACCAGTTTCACATTGTCTGCACAATTTGCACACATTCCGCTGCACATTTATCACATTCCAATCTCCAAAGAACGTGTGACTAGATGGGCTAGATAATCTGACATCATGAATACCATGACAATATCTAAGGCTTTGAAATTGGATTAAATACACATAGTTTTCGGATTAGCCTCACATTGGAGGTTTGCAAGTTCAATCATGACCACAGGAAAATCTGATTGGCAACTGTGAGAGAATTAACTGAAGGATGTGGTAAACTCATTAGGTGGCCCCAGGCAACATGAGATCACTAGACTTGATAGCTTCCAAACTCGTTTACCGCCCGGAAAATAAAAGAGTATTAAACAACATTGTTCTCATAGACAAATGTGATCCATACATCTCTAACGTCTATTGTGCCCAATTAAACACACCCCAGCGTTCACAAGTTTGGGGTCACTTAGAAATGTCTTTAATTTTTAAGAAAAACGACGAATATAACACATTTTCGTCCATTTAAATAAAATGAAATCAATCTGAAATGCAGTGTAGACATGGTTCATGTTTTACATTACTTTTTTGTACCTGAAAACCTAATCTACGTAGACGTACGAAGGCCCATCGTTAGCAAACATTTGGAAAATCAGGAAGCGCGTGTGATATCTCTTCATATCAATCAATCGATCAAATTTATTAAATGAAGCCCTTTTTACAACAAAGTTGTCACAAAGTGCTTTTACAAACACCCAGTCTGAACCTCATATCACCTCAACTCATTGACAACTAGACTGCCAAAGATCTCAAGGCTGTAATTGTGCAGGATTTAGGCCTCTTTAACAAACGCAATGTTCGAAAGGCACAATATTTTTTTATTAAGTAGGATTTTTCAATTAAATGAATCTAACCTTTATACCGTCAAATACTATATTTTCTGTTCATACTGTTAGATTTGTTATTTGAACTCATTTCAGGTAATGCTTGCATGTACGTGAAAAAAAAGAATAAATAAAAATAAAAACAGATTTAAAAATACGATCTTCTTGTAACCATGCGACGCGATGCACATAGCTATAAGAAGTCCGTCAACTTTAAAACATTGCAATTAGACCGGGTTGTGAGACAGGGAGGACGCAACAGACCAGTCGCCCGCGGTCTCAGGAAGACCTAATGAACATCCCACCGGCGCTTGTGACGAACCAGCAGAAGCACGAACACGGCGAGTCTCGCTAAAATACACACTTGTCATAACGAACGTGCACAGCTAAAGCCCATTAACAGAGAGCCATTTCGTCAACGTTCTTTTATCCCGTTCTCTAATTGCACCCGAGCCTTCAGAAAGGAGGACTAAGAAGGGAATAAAAACACATTATACGCGGTGTGAATTGCCATAGCCAAGCTCCAATGATCTGGACCAAGAGCTCCAATGAACTGGACCAATAGAGACACTGTGTATGTCGTCAAATTAGCTTATTACATTGAAATTAACTCGACTGCTCACACAAAATGCCATTGTGGGCGATGGAAATGATTTTCTAAAAACAAAAAAGACTGAACCGTGGAAGGATTGTTTCCGACTCTGGATAACGTTTCGTTCCATCTTCACATAGCAACCATATTGTTCCCATTGTATTTAACTCTCCGTTGATATAGATTGGCCGTCAGGGAGTCTTGAATAAGACTGTTTCTCTTTCTTTCATTAATCTCTTTAGCCTACATCATGCTCTTTTACTTATTGCAGGCCATCACGAGACTGGAATGTTTTATATTGTAGATTTTTTAACTATTTCGTCACAGGGAAAACTTCTGTTTCAGTCGGAAAGTTGTCGTGGTTACTTTGAACATTGTCTGCATGCGTTACTCTGTTGAATATTTGAAAAATTCCCCGCCCATGCACAGAAAACAAGCGGAATCAGAAAATGGAAGATTTGACCTAATCGTGTCTTTCAGTCTTATTTACGTGCCGCAGACGTAAAGGAAAGTATTGTGATGGGTTGTCCACGCACAGAACGACAGAGGCAGGGGGTTTTCCCAGTCTAGGAAACGATCGTTATCGGTTTCACAACAGTTTCACGAGTCAATATGAAAACGTCAAAAAAATATACACATCTAACAATTATAGCCTTTCCAACCGTGTCCTAAGCCTCAATATGTGTGTATTTACATACAAACGTGCTACTTTGACATTAAATGCAATTTGGGGATTTTTTAACATTCGTCAAGTCACATGTAATGTCGCTTCCTAACATAGTTGACTGTGTCGAAAAATCTAAGACCCAGATTTTTTTACAACGCACATCCAAGTAATCTGTCTTGTTTGTGATTTTGTTCGTGACGTCGTCACATTCTGTTATAAGTATCTCAGTGTGTGTTTGCGATGGAACTTTTCCTTGTCCATTCGAGTCTTGCGAATCCACAAATATGAGGCATTAATGTAATGCCATATTCGTAGAACACACCGTTATCACAACAACAATTTAAATGTTTTTTAAAGGGCCACTGAGCATTTTACTAAATGCCTCTTCAATATGAGCTGACCACTGATCAGCTAAGTACAAATCTGAAATAATGAGGAAGAAGATATACAAATTCCTGTCGATTAGCACTTAGCTAAAACAAGGCAAACGGAAATGGTTATGTTTTCCCAGAGTTAGGGAGCACTAGTTAGTTAAAAGACAATGTGCGACTGTATATTACGCATCACGTATTGAGGTGTTGTATGTGTTTCAGATTTCCACATGCATTTCTGATCTTGCAGTAACTGTAAAAGCTATTTATAGCATATTCAACGTAAGAGCCAAGTCAGAGGCAAACATCTCCACACACACACTAACACACGCCCCCACACACACACTAACACACGCCCCCACACACACACTAACACACGCCCCCACACACACACTAACACACGCCCCCACACACATACTAACACACGCCCCCACACACACACTAACACACGCCCCCACACACACACTAACACTCGCACCCCCACACACACTAACACACGCCCCCACACACATACTAACACACGCCCCCACACACACACTAACACACGCCCCCACACACACACTAACACACGCCCCCACACACACACTAACACACGCCCCCACACACACACTAACACACGCCCCCACACACACACTAACACACGCCCCCACACACACACTAACACACGCCCCCCACACACACACTAACACACGCCCCCCCACACACACTAACACACGCCCCCACACACACACTAACACACGCCCCCACACACACACTAACACACGCCCCCACACACACACTAACACACGCCCCCCACACACACACTAACACACGCCCCCACACACACACTAACACACGCCCCACACACACACTAACACACGCCCCCACACACACACTAACACACGCCCACACACACACTAACACACGCCCCCCACACACACACTAACACACGCCCCCACACACACACTAACACACGCCCCCACACACACACTAACAACACACGCCCCACACACACACTAACACACGCCCCCACACACACACTAACACACCCACCCCCACACACACACAACACACGCCCCCACACACACACTAACACACGCCCCCACACACACACTAACACACGCCCCCACACACACACTAACACACGCCCCACACACACACTAACACACGCCCCCACACACACACTAACACACGCCCCCCCACACACACACTAACACACGCCCCCACACACACACTAACACACGCCCCCACACACACACTAACACACGCCCCCACACACACACTAACACACGCCCCCACACACACACTAACACACGCCCCCACACACACACTAACACACGCCCCACACACACTAACACCCCCACACACACACTAACACACGCCCCCACACACACACTAACACACGCCCCCACACACACACTAACACACGCCCCCACACACACACTAACACACGCCCCCACACACACACTAACACACGCCCCCACACACACACTAACACACGCCCCCACACACACACTAACACACGCCCCCACACACACACTAACACACGCCCCCACACACACACTAACACACGCCCCCACACACACACAAACACACGCCCACACACACACAAACACACGCCCCCACACACACACTAACACACGCCCCCACACACACACTAACACACGCCCCCCACACACACACTAACACACGCCCCCACACACACACTAACACACGCCCCCACACACACACTAACACACGCCCCCACACACACACTAACACACGCCCCCACACACACACTAACACACGCCCCCACACACACACTAACACACGCCCCCACACACACACTAACACACGCCCCCACACACACACTAACACACGCCCCCACACACACACTAACACACGCCCCCACACACACACTAACACACGCCCCCCACACACACACTAACACACGCCCCCACACACACACTAACACACGCCCCCACACACACACTAACACACGCCCCCACACACACACTAACACACGCCCCCCCCCACACACACACTAACACACGCCCCCACACACACACTAACACACGCCCCCACACACACACTAACACACGCCCCCACACACACACTAACACACGCCCCCCACACACACACTAACACACGCCCCCACACACACACTAACACACGCCCCCACACACACACTAACACACGCCCCCACACACACACTAACACACGCCCCCACACACACACTAACACACACACACTAACACACCCCCACACACACACACACACACCCCCACACACACACTAACACACGCCCCCACACACACACTAACACACGCCCCCACACTAACACACGCCCCCACACACACACTAACACACGCCCCCACACACACACTAACACACGCCCCCACACTCACACACGCCCCCACACACACACTAACACACGCCCCCACACACACAAGCTCCCTCAATTGATACATTCATTCTAGGTCTGATTTTCCAAACCAATTAACCCCGCTTATTTGTCCCCTATTGGTTCTTCTACGTGACCAATTCCATTGTATTTCCTGATACCAAACGCTACATCGAAATGAGTCAATTGTTTGATATCTAATTTTACATATAAATGATGACTTAAAATCGATTACCGTTTGGTGATATTGGTTTGATGCTGCGATACAAGAGTAAAAGAATACTATACAGTGTTTGGCTTGAATACATATTGAACATACGCACATTAATATTCGATAGCCATTGGGGTAAGTATGCAAGTTTTGACCCATTCGTCTTGTCACATTCGTCATATCAATACGTATGTTGACTGTTGCGACATCAATATCTATCCGAACGGGAACACGCTGGAAAGAAATAACCGTTGTTCAAAACCCATTACCAGCGACATCAGAATTGGTGGTGGGTTGTCACCGGTGATTGGTGTTATGTCACGGTTCTGACAGAGTTATAATAACAGCCGGCCCACGACAGTATTGAGAAAGCTTTTAACGGCGACTGTGACAAGTTGGAGAGAGTTCATCCTCCTCCCGACCGTCTAACGTTCGCCTAACAGAGCCGACATGGATTCAACTAAAATAATACGCATGTATGTGTCGGTTCTCGTAGAGTTCTCCTCTAGGTTTGCGATGGGAGGGGTCTACAGTATCAGGTGCTACAGGATCGGGTGCTACAGGATCATGTGCTACAGGATCGGGTGCCACAGGTGAGGGTGCTACAGGATCATGTGCTACAGGATCAGGTGCCACAGTATCAGGTGCTACAGGATCAGGTGCTACAGGATCATGTGCTACAGGATCGGGTGCCACAGGATCAGGTGCTACAGGATCAGGTGCTACAGGATCAGGTGCCACAGGATCAGGTGCTACAGGATCAGGTGCTACAGGATCATGTGCTACAGGATCAGGTGCTACAGGATCAGGTGCCACAGGATCAGGTGCTACAGGATCAGGTGCCACAGGATCAGGTGCTACAGGATCAGGTGCTGGTCTGCATGGTGCTCTAGCGGCTGCCGCCGTAGCTCGAGCCTTCGCGTCCGTTCGCCACAGGGCTCGCGATTATTATTAGCATCGTTTGTCTGTCTTGTCGGTTCAGCGGGCGCTATGAAGATGGCATGGTAATAAACAACCGCGGGTGTCTCTTTGACCCGTTCCTCATCTGCCAGATCACACTCCGTGTACGCCGACACACACACACACACACACATGAACACACACCTTCTTATCCCCAACAGGGAGCGGGGTGGCGATTTGTTTTCCTGCAGGTTCCCA
Organism: Dallia pectoralis; assembly: GCA_029465975.1. Lineage (NCBI taxonomy): Eukaryota > Metazoa > Chordata > Actinopteri > Esociformes > Umbridae > Dallia > Dallia pectoralis. The sequence continues at coordinate 17,329,562 of CM055743.1, forward strand.
CTCTGTCTATTGTCGTTCGCACTGAAGGGGACAAATTCAATTCATTCTCATGACAAGGAAGCACTGATACGAGGGACTGAAGAGAGAAGGCAGAGCATAGGGTGTGACTGCCCACGAGGAAACGAACAAGAAACAAGAGGACAGGACAAACAACGGGGAAAAGTCGCTGATTGTGAAGCAATACGGAAGAGCGAAGCACCCTGTTCGAGTACTAGCTCCGACAATTGTACTAGTGGGAGTTGTTTGGTCTGCAGCTGTGCCAGCTCTCAAATTTATATCGCCCTCCTAAGCCTTCACCACAAGCCTGGAAAAAGTCTCATACCCTACGTTGGTTTGTTTATCCGTCTGCATTGAAGCGGAAACCAGACGAACGGATGTGGTTTTGTTACGTCTGAAAATACAATAAATCTAAAATATTACGCCGCTGCAGGAGAATTTAAATGAACTACAATATGATTTACTGTACATTTTTATATAACCAGTCGGACAACAAAACATTAATACCACAGGCTCAGTCTTAGGAATTGATTTTAAAATATGTCTCCAAAAGCCACTCTCGGTAAACGTATCTTACCAATTACCGTCGGCGCTTTTTAAAACTTCTACTATTAAAGAAACGGCACCTAGTGTTCTGCAATGCGATTCTCGTGAATCTCCCCGCCGAAACCCGTCACAAGAACTGGCACATTAATAATACTATCCTCATATTCAAATGCTCTGTCGAAAGCTAAAGAAAGATGGAGTGCCTAGCCGAGGCAAAGTCTAAGATTGAAGACATGTCCCGTTGACATTGTTAAAAGTTTATGAAAATATATGAATGCTTAACTGTCATCGGTTGCTCGGCTCCTAACTCCCGTCGCAGTTTCGGGAGAGATCGGTCTTTTAATCAAAATGATTGAATGCCGGCAGGTTGAATTCAGGAACGTGAATTAAACAAGTGGGGTTGGGGTCGATTGTGAATAACGGAACGCGGGCGTGACGGCACATGCCGTCGGATTGCATTGTTCACAGGTTCAAGCGCTGTTCGCGTATTCAGATTTGATAGCGAATCGATCCCAGATAAGACGGGAACTAACGGCAGAGCCCATGTGGGGGTCGTTCATACAGATGCCGGCGTATCGAATGTTTCCCGACCTGTGTGCCGATGCGAAGCGACAGCGAATCAGAGGCTCGTATAATAATAACGTCTCGCGTTACAGGAATGACAAACAAATCGACGTAAAGACTGTAGCTGTGCTTCAAACATGGTCCGTTCGGTCGCGTGTCTTTCGTGTGTCACAGCGTTCGGTCATGTGTCTTCTGCTAAAAGTCCGTTGTCTAGCGTGATAATATCGGCCCTTTATGCACGCGACGCTCATGCGCTAATCGACCTGACGATTCGCGAACACGATTTACCTCACAAAGGGTTTCACGCTACAGACGGACCAAACCTTGCCTTCCCAACACATGCCAGTCTGGGTGGGAGACGGTAGGATGTGAACCTCGCTCCACAGACGGAGAAGAAGAGTGATCTAGCCGCCGCGGGGCCTTATTCATCTCTCCACGTGCTCCATCTCCTCCGTGCACTCCATCATAGCCACACCAGACTCTACGGGAGCCCCCAGGGGGACAAAGGTCCTGACCTTCTGCACCTGCACTTGTCTGGTCATCAAGGGAAGGAAACGGACCAGCTGCCATACCAAGGTGGCGCCCGATGCCAGATCTGAGGGGTCAAAGGTTAATAGGGTTATTTTATTGTCCTTGTGGGTGTGGCCTGATAATGGAGACTGCGTTTGCACAAATCTCCATTCTACAGACAATCATGTTCTACACAGAGCCTGTCTGTTTGAAGGTCCTGTAATCCCGTGGCTTCATAAACAGGCCCCAGATCATTATATTAACGAGCGATGAAAACCTACATTGTCGCCACTCTGCAAAACAACACAGCTCACATACCACCGCTCATAAAATATTGTTCGAAGTCATATATGACTTCACTTTGTTCAAATTTAGGACTAATCGTTCTCCACCGTCGGCGATCTTGTAACACATTTCGTAAATAGGACCAATTCCCACCGCTTATTCGTTGTCCTTATTTTGATGGAAAGGAACTGAAGAGAACAGTTCTCCGAATCCGCACGGCCTGTCACAGCGGGGGGGAGAAAAACATTTCTCCCAAAGCTACACGTGAAACGTGTAATTGAAGGATAAACCCGGAGTGTTTTTCTCCACACGTTCCTTCCCTCTTACGCACGTCCTCACGCGAGTTACCGCTGATGAGTGGTAAATTGGAAATTATCCCGAGTCGCAACGTCGAGACGGAATGTCCTCCCATTACGGCCGATCAGTCAAAGACAACAGACGAATTACTCAGCCGTCAATCCGGCCATCAAGTGAAAAGGATTGTGGGATTGATCAATGGAATGAAGGCAGGAAGCAAAAAAATACCACTCTAATCCAATTTTCTACTGCGGTGGCATGAAACATCAAACGGAAATAGATTTTTTCATTAACTCCTTCCCTGCTTTCCTCGTCTTCGTGTAACGCGCCACTCCACCGTCCCAATTAGACGCACAAAAGAAGTAATAATTGCAGATTAAAGAATAATGTCTCATATAATCTCGTGGATCGAGAACACAATTCCGACTCACATTTGAACCTATTTAAGACACAAGTGCAATCCCTCCCCCACTACAAACACTAACTTCTGATCTTAGCACTTTAAATTAAACATTTTGCCCGCAATCAAGAGCCCTGCGATCGTTTCGTGGCACAATTAAAACACCCCCATGTGCTGCAACGCTAAATTAATTGTGCCAATTACTTACGGCCGAGTGTCGTCGTCAAGCGCAGGCTCTTCGGAGAGAGTCGAACTCAAATCCTTCTCGGCAACTCAAATCCTTTCATTTTTTAATTGGCCGACAGCTTGAATAATTGATTGGAACAAATGTGAATTGGATGAGAGGGTTCCGAGGTGTGGCCCCGATCACACGCTCCCTGGACCCTGTCCTGGGTTCAGAGCCGTGGGGCCCTCCCGACCACAGTTCACCGACCTATATATCATCTGATTGTCTTATTCGGGGCTAATTCCACTGACCCATCCGTATGTTATAATGTTATAACCAGCTAACTGGTGTACCGAAGGCCCCTTTGACACGTGCCTTATCAGAAGTCGTGTGTGTTTTAGTGAGAGAGCCCATGAGAGTGTGTGCACGTGAGCACGTGCGTGCATGTGTGTTTGAATAGGGTTAAATGGGGGCAGATCGGGGCTTGCACGTTTTATTGAGAAACAAAAGAAGTGTACTTATTCAAATAGGGTTCTTTTTTAACCATGAGTAACAAAAAACATCAACAAAATCAAAACACAATATTTAACGGACAGATATTGCCCGAGCGGACATTCGGGTTTCCGCGGGACACACAACAAATCACTTACAGGATAAACACAAGGAAAATGGGACGTATAATTCCCCCACACACACACACACAGGCCTGCAGAAACACTCCGAAGCCCTGAATCACACACAGAAGACTCCCGGAGCTTGGTGTGCACAGGATTTATTCAGCGGTGAGCGTAATGTTTTCCTTGCTACGGGCTAGTAAAAAAACAATGAGCACAGGAGTGTGGCCGAGAGGTCTGTGAAAATCAATAGTTCCTGACAGTATCTTAAGCTTATTGACCCACTAGTGAATTTGACCCCCCACCTGCAAACAGACACTCTGAAGGGATCAGATATCTCAGCTATCTCGAATATTTAGACGTGTTACACTTGTTTTTTTACGTTTAAAAAAAAATGTCTAGTAGTAGTAGACCAGAAGACAGTAGAGCGGCGTTACGGTTGATTTTCTCCAACAGCATCACGATTGGCTGACGTCAGAATTAATTGCCTGTTTAGAAAAGGTCGCCATAGTGACATTCGTAATTTCTCAGTGGTTTTTTGTTGTTGATGAAGTTCTAAGGATGACGACGTGTTGAAACGACTGAGAACCTTCATTTTCTTATTACATTCGCAAAATGTCAATCCATCTACCTGAAAGGCGCTCTCACACATTCCCCTCATAACCGTTTAGCTTTCCGTATTTTCAATTGCAAAGAAACAAGAGACAAGACATCGTCGAGCACGAGGCATGTGAGAATACAGACGCCGAAATGATCCTCTCTCAAGCTGAATAATTGCGCCAGCCCCGCCCCCCGCCAGAGCCCCGCCCCCTCACTAAAACCCCCTCACCCAGGCGAGCCAATCCTCCCCACAAGGCACTGCCGCCGAGAGCCCCATCCACCTGCCAAGGTCTAAACGCTACTCCATCCATCACGGACCCACTTGACAAATACATTCCATAATAGAAGTTTATTTTTATGGGCGGCTGAATCAGAGGGCTTCCCGTGCATACAAAAACGTGTCAGGGTTATTTATGAGCGCCGCCGTCAAGCACAATATGTCATATGAAACTCCTATTTTACTTTTCCTCCCTGCGCCGGCTGTCAATAGCGGAGGGGCCATCAATAACGTGTGGAACACAGCCGAGATAAAGCCCTCTGGAGCCCGCAGGTCAGCGGGCAGGACGTCCTCTCCCACTGCCGGGAACACACACACACACACCTTTGTAGATACAAACATTGGCAGACGAACAAGCGTGCACGTAGACGCCGTCTCGATCTTTCTCTCTGTCTCTCTCTCCCTCTCTGTTTGCAGATAAATACGGCACGCTCGAGAGGAAAATAACGGCAGACTTTTCTCAGACACACACTACTATTTCACGCTGGTTTTGCCACTACTGCCCGGTCTGTTTTCTAACTCAAATTGCAAAATCTTCGACCAAATGTGTCCAACAGAGTACAGCTATAATACGCTAAGCAATATTCACGCTCGTTCGATAAATGAATAATTAAGTGACACAGCAATTTCCTCCGGCGGTCGAGTGATCTTCACAGGAGCTCAACGTGAATGTTCCATCAGAACCTGGAATATTTGTACGTAACACGGACGCCAGTATTTACAGTTACAGGGAGGCGCAAACAGCAACTAAGATTACAGTGAGAACAGTTGAATTCATCGCCGTCGACGACGCTATATCTTATGGGGTCAACGCATATGTTATCCCCAGTGTCCGCTCCAATTCTCAATTCTATGTTCTGGAACATATTAATTGCAATTGAAGTGGGACACTGGTTCTCCATGCGGTCCGGTTTGGCACAAAATGATTGATCCAATACATTGTATGGAGTTATCATTAACAAAACCAATCGATTCATGTCCAGCATAACGACTTGATTTAGCTTCTCTAGCACAATATACCCAAATTTTCCCAAATAGCAAAAAAAGTTTCGATATTTATAATAATTAATCCCTTTAGTTTAATTGTACACACATATACAGTCATATATAAAAGCCATTTCGAAAGTGATCATAAAAATGCCATCTCAGTTCTCTGAACATGTGTAAATGTACTCAATGACTAAAAGAAAATACAAAAGATGAATAGCTTAAAATGTAACCCAAATCGATGTTTACGAAATAGGTATTTCGAAATGTGGACGTGCGTATACAGACAACTGAGGAAGAGCACATTAAATAGACATGTATTTCTGTCATCTGAAATTTGAAACCAATTCACAATAGCCATATTGCGACTAGAGAATCCGCTACACAATCAAACAGGCACGGCTATTCGAGTCAGCCCACTACCAACAAGAACACACAGAGTAGAAAGGACCGGAGTATTGCTTCCCCCGAAAGAACCTGAGGCCTGTCACTCAACTTGACAAGACAGGTCGTTTTTTTAGTGATAGAAAATGTAAAAGACAGATATTTGATCAGATAACGCGCACAAGCCAACGGAACACGAACGAAGACGCTGCATTAACTTAGGAGCTGTCAGTCTAGATGATGGACAAGCCCGGCAGTTTGCTCACATCACGAACAGCATGAGAGGAGGCAAGGTTGCTATCGGCAGGAGAGAGAATTAGATATTTTTTTATGTTTTAAGACAACGGATAAACTAAAGGAAAGAGAAAAGCACCGTTCACAGTACCAATTGGTTTGTTTTTCTAGCAACCCCTTCGCCCTCATACCGCTGTTTATATTCTAATTATAATGAACAGGCAGAGATGGAAAATATTTCTCTATAAAGTGACCCGGGCCATGGAATCAATTTGACACAATAGAAATTAAATGATACACGTCCCGTCGTATTTCAACTAAATTGACTAGCGAGTTTGTTTCTCTCTTACGACTTCGCTCCCCACTGTTTTCCCGCGTCCCGACTTTCCTCGAGGCGTGCTGGGCGAACAGCTGGGCACGGGTGACCCTTTGGCTTGTTACCGTGGTGATGCCATGCCTGTGGTAAATGATACGGCGCTGTATATCCTCCACTCCTACTGCGCTGCTACAAAGGAGAAACATCTCGACTCATCCCATTTGAAGTCGCTTTCCTTTTCTGTTATGTATTGAGAATTACAGACGGCTGTGTTCAAAGTCGTGGAGGGGATCTGGTGCCAGGGGGATTTGGTGCCAGGCCGAGCTTTTATTCATAAGGGTTGGGCGTTAGGGTCGGGCCTACGCGGTCTGAGTGAAGCCTGCTGCTCTATTTGACATCCCACCCGGAGCCGGTGACACCATTGACTGCGTTGTTCCGCCCCCGGAGGTAGTCCCCTGGCTGTATCGCGCATTGCCACAACTCTCCAATCGGGGCATTGGATAAGTGCCATGAGGAGAGGAGTGCATTCTGGGAGGAACCGGCTCCTTGGCTGACAGCCGGCAGGACCCTGTCAGTGGCTGTAGAAGCATTATGCTAAACAGCTGATTTGAGAGCTCATCTATCTTGTTTCCGGAGGTTTCTAGAACAGGGTTACACATCCAACGACCACCATAGGTGTCTGTCTCTCCGGCGCTTGAGAATATAAAAAACACACGCTATGGCTATATGGTTTCCTCGTCGTGTGGGTGTGTGTGTGTGTGGGTGTGTTTAACAAAAAGTATGTGGAAATGTTGCTATGTACCGGAATATTCTGGAATAAGAATGCTAACTCCAATGGATGTGCGTTTATAAATGCGTTCTGAAATAATAAAATGTTATCATCAAAGAGATCTAAACGTTGACGCTTCAAGTAAATCATAGAAGCATTTCTCTCCAAGACGTTTGTCACAATTTATGTCACCCTGTTCACCTGGCGTACAATCATATTTGACTTTACATATGTTCACCTGAATGATTTAAAAATATAGTTGTAGACCGGGACTTCCTGTTTCACTTGGGGTATAAATATGACACACAGGCCAGACTCCCACAGACATGCAATACCATGGGAAAGACTGAGAATACAGTGCAGTACATGCCAATTTCTCATATCAAGGCAATAATTTGAACGTTAAAAACAACAGGGAACATTATCAATGGTCTTGAAATAGGGTGTGTTTCTATTTTGACTACGAGCACGTTGAGTAGGACGAACCGCATGTGCGGTTAGAAAGTCTCCAGGACGGTGAACAGATGCCACCAACGTGACCTCACATTGTTTGGTAGGGTTCCCGTAAAAAGCATCAAACGACAGCTCAAGCGCCGACAGAATGCAAAAAAACGCTTCTGGAACTTTCTGGGACAAAAAAAGAATTCATTTATTTTTTACGGTCAGTTACATTTTGAATTGGTGTCTGTGTCCAGTTGACAGATCTTATTCACTTTCACCGGTTTGTAGTTGTTCTTTTCACACCAGACAAGTCACAATGTTTCCCAATAGCTTTGCTATCTTGAACTAGGGGACTACAAAAATGTGCTGTCATTCCAAAACGTTTCATCCTAACCACCTTTCTACGGCAAAATCAAAAGTGTTTTATAATACAGATTATAATGTATACGGTCACTATATGTCATCAAACTATAAATAGATGTGTATTGTTGGCACTAAAATCCACGATCTCTGACAGAATATAATAGCAACAAAAAAATTGTAAATTCACCTAAAAGACAAGTGTGGATTCAGCATCATATTCACCGTGGTAACCAGGCCCAAATATTGCCCCATTTCACTTATCGGATGCACTCAGCTCACACAAACTCTCTCACTTTATCTCCTTTTTTAAAACAAGTGTCAAGACCTGTTTTGCGATTTTCAGCAGTGTTAAGGTGCGAATAAGCCACATTCTGCAAAAGTGCTAATTTACTTAATTTAATTGTAATCTTTTTTTCTGCGTGTCTTTTATGGTGCCGTGTAATTATTCAATGGAGGGTTTGGCACAGATACAATTTTTCCAGAAAATATCTACCACTTTCTCTCAAACATTTGATGACACGCCGCAGCCGAACCCGCATGTTATTCGCAACACATTTAAATATAAAATAAGATCACTGAAATGTGTCAGAATGATTTTGTGAAGTTCATAAATATGTTAGAAAAACTAAAGGTTTTCATTTTAAGACACTATAGAGGCAAAAACATTTTAACCAATGGGACTTGTTTGTGACTGCTATGCTGCTCACCGGTTGGCTGAAATATGTGTCACTGTGAAACATCTGCTACCACAATGGTTCAAAACCTTTTCAGTTACGGTTGCCACCAACAATCAACTTATCTCTGAGCTCTGAGCACTTCTAAAGTACCTCCTGCTGATTGGCTAAGTACCTCCATGGGTCCTCGTACCCCTTGTTGGGAACCACTGCGCTGGCATATAGGAATTCAGCTGGTGAGCTGTATCTAAAATGTCCTTTTTTGTGTGAGAAAATAAATATATTAACATATTTTCTATATTTTGATGGATGCTGTCCAGACCTATTTAGGCTTTAGTCAAAAAATTGTATGTGTTAAATTAATCAGTTATATACAGTATACATGTATAGTGTGTTTTTAAAATGTTAAAGTGTTTTCTTATCGACCAAATGATATGGGCATTCACAATGCTTTTAAATATGATATAATATAGATTTAATTCTAACACCTGCCTAACTAAATATGTCTAAAAAAAGAGAACGTTTCTGCAAGGAGATTAATTAATTTATACGCTACAAAGATTTTTAATGAAGGATTTTCATGCGGCGTACTCGTATATACAAACTGGCATTGAAATGACAGCTGACTCTGTGATTCCTTTAAGTAATCACATTTCGTTTCAGTTGGCAAATGCGCCGAACACCGCGAGTTACGAATGAGGCAAATTCGAAATGGCAAAATCGCTGTTTTCAGTGCGATGCACATGTGACGCTGTTTCCGTGTCACGTAGAGCCACATGGTCCCAGGCAGCCGGAATCAGAGAGCAAAGCGAGGCTGACATAACAGCATTACTCCGTTTTCCAACGAGACAAGGCCCCGATCCGACCCGATTCCCGAGACACCAAGTACTTTGACACACATGAGAACACACACAAACTCCAGAACAAACAGGCGGAACAGTTGACTTGGGCCCGTCAGATGTATTGTTTCTGTTCGTAGGGATTAGGAAATTCAAGCAATTGGAGAGGAGTGGCTGTTATTGGAGGATTTGGAGAGAATTAAACCATAGATGTCTGCGGACTGGCAGAGGGTGGGTGTCGCCCCCCCCCCGTATTGTTCCCCTGAAGGGAGGGGGTGTGAGGGGTGCAGGCCATGTCTTTGAGCGCCAAATCCTACACCACCCACTTCCTTCAGCTCTCTGGCATCGCGCCGCCATGGCAACCAACAGACACACAAGATCCTGGGACATAAATACAGAAAACAAGCGGTTGCTGCGACGATCACTCATCGAATGTCATTTTAACGAGGGAAAAACGGAAGTCAAGACGGCGACGATAAAATGATGCTGATCAGGCCACGCCCAGTCTACGCCCTGTTCCTCCACTTGTTTATCAACGTGTAGACCTTTGAAACACACATATACTGGAACACAGGCCTGTATCATTTTACAATTTATTCCCAGTCAACTCCTGAAATATCCTCAATTTGAAAGAATTCCGTACATAAATATACTCAATGTAGACATATGGGAATGCCTGCGTACCCCAGACTCGTAAATTAATTTGGAGTATTTCTGCTCTTATTCAGATCGGCCCTGACTCTTTTAATATCACGACCGGTGAAGGGACAGTTATGGCCACAACGAACCCGCTCGACCTCGTTTCTTCCACAACCCTACGCCAGTCAGATGTGCTGCCCCACAAAGAACGTTTAATGCTTGCTGCCACCCCCAAAGTCACCGCAACTATGTTTTCCTACCTCACACAGCGAACGCGGTGAGGTTTAATGACGCAGGCTACAGCTCTGAGTGATTTATCAAGGACGATTAAGTTACCCAGAAGGGGCAGAGAAGCAAGTTTAAACACATCGCAGATGGGACGTATTTTTCTCCTGAACGCGTAGGAAACTAGCGATCACAGCACGGAGATATATTAACGTTTGCACTTCCTAATTGTCGAATTGGATTTTGCGTTTGTCAGTTCTTCGTGTGACTTCATGGGGCCGTTCTAACAATTTCTGTTGGATGTGCATCATTCGGTGATGCACATTTATAGTCCTGGAATTGTAAATTAGAAGAATGTTAATTTGTTGACATGAAAAAACGGTTCTACAAACATCAAGTCTGGTGTTACGGCAATTCTGTATTTAGCTTTTACAGTGGTCTTATTGAAACGCATTTCTAATTGGCTACTCCAACGTTATAAAATCTATGTTGTTGTTCTAATTGTCCTGACGTTCTCGTGGAAACCGTTTGTATGTCTCTGTGTGGAGTTGAGAAACGCAGTAGGCAAATATTATCTTCACGCCATAGTTGAAAGTCTCGCATTACGGTTCACAACATCTATGAACTTTGCTGCTCCAAAGTTGCGTGGTGCCCCGGATAGATTATATTTGTTCATTTTTACAGATAATAATAAGAAGAAATGAAATGCTGTTCACTTACTGCACTCGACCGAGCCGTTGAATAGAGAATCACCAGCACAACACTGAGACTGTCTGAATACACAGGTGGTCTCATTGGGACAATTTCCTCCGGGATCATTCCACACTCCACATACCACACTCCACATACCACACTCCTCATACCACACTCCTCATTCCACACTCCACATACCACACTCCACATACCACACTCCTCATACCACACTCCTCATTCCACACTCCACATTCCACACTCCTCATTCCACACTCCACATTCCACACTCCACATACCACACTCCACATACCACACTCCTCATACCACACTCCTCATTCCACACTCCACATTCCACACTCCTCATTCCACACTCCTAATTCCACACTCCACATTATACACTCCACATACCACACTCCACATACCACACTCCTCATACCACACTCCTCATTCCACACTCCACATTCCACACTCCTCATACCACACTCCTAATTCCACACTCCACATTATACACTCCTCATTCCACACTCCACGTACCACACTCCTCATTCCACACTCCACATACCACACTCCTCATACCACACTCCTCATTCCACACTCCTCATTCCACACTCCTCATTCCACACTCCTCATTCCACACTCCACATTATACACTCCTCATTCCACACTCCACGTACCACACTCCTCATTCCACACTCCACATTATACACTCCTCATTCCACACTCCACATACCACACTCCTCATTCCACATTATACACTCCTCATTCCACACTCCTCATTCCACATTATACACTCCTCATTCCACACTCCACATACCACATTCCACACTCAACACTCCTCATTCCACACTCCACATACCACACTCCACACTCAACACTCCACACTCCACATTCCACACTCCTCATTCCACACTCCACACTCCACATTCCACACTCCACACTCCACATTCCACACTCAACACTCCTCATTCCACACTCCACATACCACACTCCACATTCCTCATTCCACACTCCACACTCCACATTCCACACTCCACGCTCCACATTCCACACTCAACACGCCACACTCCACACTCAACACTCCACACTCCACATTCCACACTCCACATTCCACACTCCACACTCCACACTCAACACTCCACACCGCACTACGGATATCTTCACAGATTTGGAATTATTCTCAGGTTCGTTTTCATACTGTAGAACCATGTATGGATAGAAGATACTAGATCAGCAGTCCTATTCTCTGACTGTGGACACGGCTCCAGAGTTTGCTCTCCAAAAGAGGCCCCCCTCCGGCCAGACACTTCCCCAGCGAGGGTGTCGGGTAAGTGGGATACTCTGGAGCTAATCATCCCTGTGATGACCTGTACTCGCCACTGGCCCGGATCAATACACCCTGGCTGGTTGAGGAGATGGAGAAGCTAAACTGTCACGGACACAGCTGCGGGGTGTTACTCACGTGTCATACTTACTGTCAGCGGAGAATCATTATCTGATACAGTCTGTACTTTAAGGAAGTGTGGAAAATGGGCCGCACCTCGTATGCTTCACTGCTTTGTCATGTGGGTCCTGCTGTATATAGTGCAGTGTCAGACGGTAATGTATTTCACATACATGCTATAGTGCAGTGTCAGACGGTAATGTATTTCACATACATGCTATAGTGCAGTGTCTGACGGTAATGTATTTCACATACATGCTATAGTGCAGTGTCTGACGGTAATGTATTTCACATACATGCTATATTGCAGTGTCAGACGGTAATGTATTTCACATACATGCTATAGTGCAGTGTCTGACGGTAATGTATTTCACATACATGCTATATTGCAGTGTCTGACGGTAATGTATTTCACATACATGCTATAGTGCAGTGTCAGACGGTAATGTATTTCACATACATGCTATAGTGCAGTGTCTGACGGTAATGTATTTCACATACATGCTATAGTGCAGTGTCTGACGGTAATGTATTTCACATACATGCTATAGTGCAGTGTCAGACGGTAATGTATTTCACATACATGCTATAGTGCAGTGTCTGACGGTAATGTATTTCACATACATGCTATAGTGCAGTGTCTGACGGTAATGTATTTCACATACATGCTATAGTGCAGTGTCTGACGGTAATGTATTTCACATACATGCTATAGTGCAGTGTCTGACGGTAATGTATTTCACATACATGCTATAGTGTAGTGTCTGACGGTAATGTATTTCACATACATGCTATAGTGCAGTGTCTGACGGTAATGTATTTCACATACATGCTATATTGCAGTGTCTGACGGTAATGTATTTCACATACGTGCTATAGTGCAGTGTCTGACGGTAATGTATTTCACATACATGCTATAGTGCAGTGTCTGACGGTAATGTATTTCACATACATGCTATAGTGCAGTGTCTGACGGTAATGTATTTCACATACGTGCTATAGTGCAGTGTCTGACGGTAATGTATTTCACATACATGCTATAGTGCAGTGTCTGACGGTAATGTATTTCACATACATGCTATAGTGCAGTGTCTGACGGTAATGTATTTCACATACATGCTATATTGCAGTGTCTGACGGTAATGTATTTCACATACATGCTATAGTGCAGTGTCTGACGGTAATGTATTTCACATACATGCTATAGTGCAGTGTCTGACGGTAATGTATTTCACATACATGCTATAGTGCAGTGTCAGACGGTAATGTATTTCACATACATCAGCTTCACATAGGCCGCCATTGTTTGATATACTGACATTTTGTTACGCTAAAGACAAATACAGTCGCTTGTAGACGTTAGGTCGTGTTTCATATTTATCATATCCTCTGACCTTAGCGTGACCGTTTACATTTACAAGCAGCACGGCAAACATTGTCTACCGCCTGTACGTTATTTACTGACGGTCAGGTTTAAAGCGCGTCGTCCCATAAAACCGCCGGGGACAATAAACGGCGTGCGTTTAGCATAACTTCCGAGACGTCTGTGCGATCGCGTCCCACTTTCCACCTGTCGAGAAATCAAGACACTTACGAAGGAGTGCCAGTGAATATTGAGTTTGTTGCATATATCGTCCGAATCCCTCACACGGACGCCACGGCAACAGCTTGGACCTCAGTTAACGGAAAACTCCGGAGACAAGTATTGCTTTTCATGCTCACCACAAAATGTATAACCGTATCGCAACTTCCTGTTAGGTTGGTGTCACGAAAGTTGCTTTCGAACTGACCCCACATTCAATTGTATCCAAAACACATTCGTCATCACTTTTTTATCATTTAAAAAAAAGAAACCATCAGCGATATTGGCAAATCCCGGAGAATTAATATCTCTTTTTCCCCCCTAATCATTCCATCCATTTTCCTACCATTCGGGAGTTCTGCCTGTGCGGGGAAAGATCGGCTCTTTCATCCCAGGTGGAGGTTTAATTCGAAATGAGCGATGGAAATTAAAAAGGCAGCGCGCATCTGCCTGTCAATCAATCGGACGAACTCGTCTGAAGGCGTACCGCTTAGGCTGTGACAAGACTGGGCTTATTTGATCTGGGGCTTTCAAAGGAAGAGTAGCCCGGAGAGCCATCAGAAATAATTTGCTTCGCACTAGGACGTCCGAGAAGTGTTATTCTGACAGCAAGCAATCATTAAGGCAATATCTGTCTCATTAATGTATTCCCTCCGTGTTGCTATAATGACTAGTGCCGATATGACGTTCGGACGGCCGTTTCGTTGAACTGAAAACTTTGGTGACTTAACTCAGGCGGAAAGTCGTTCGATGTGAAACGAGGCCTTGGCGATATGTCCTGTGATATGTGTCGCAGATTAAGCGAGACCAACCCAAACGAACTCCCGAAGCACGACTCGTCGTCTCACACTCTTGAGCGTCGGACGTCTCGTTTTCGGGCGGAACAGTAAGCGCTGGCGCTGACTGAGACGTTGTTCCGTTTCTCCACAGCGGTGGGGGTCGGGGAGAGCCTTCGTGCCTAGTGATAAGACCGTCTCTGGGGGATCGGAGTGGTGGTGATGCCAGGCTTGTAATCATGTCAGCTGGTCTGCCCAACATAAGGAACTGTCTATAGCCCAACACACAAAGACACACACACACACACGCTCACACACAGGTGTGCTGAAACAAGCGTGTGCCCAAATACACACACACTCTCACTTAAACAGATCGCAGTGCAAAAACAAACAGAGAGACACACACCTGTGTGCTGTCACACACACACACACACACTCTATGATACCTGGGATCTTTGACCGGCATGTTAGTGATATTGTGGCAACCCTACCATGCCATAATAACATCAGACATGTTTGTTCTGCAAGCACCACATGCTTCAATGCCTCCGCGCGTTTCTTTAGACACTTGGTGTTGGCGATTGAATTACGCGACGAATAGTGGTGTGAAAAAACATAAAAGGCGTCAATATGTATATGCTGGCGCTAACGGATAAAGATCGGACTGAACTAGCATTCAAGCATTTGTTCTGACTCGTTAGGGTGGGGGTTTCCACAAAGGCCCCAAAAAATAGCTGCATCGCACTGGTATTGAAAGGTAATGTCTTGGAGCTGGACTCACCTGGATCCAGATACACATCAATCGAAAACACAAACATACTAGAGGTGGTGGTATGCCCAAATACTGCCCCTAGTGGACATTATAGCTTACACATTTTGTCATGTCCTAAGATTATCTACCACCTGCACAATTGACACCTCCTTGAGTATTCTTTAAGAGGATTGGTTTGGTTCAGCGTGAGTGTGTGTGTGTGTGTGTGTGGGCATCACATGTTTCATATTCCCAAACACAACATTGTACACACCCCTCGGACGCACAACACACAAGGAGTAAAGCAACATGACAACATACTATCTCTCATACAAACACGCACATACAAAATAAGAGGCAGATGCCCTGGGGCAGTATAATGTACAAATACTCCCACATATCACCCTGGGACAGTATAATGTACAAATACTCCCACATATCACCCTGCCAGGGACAGTATAATGTACAAATACTCCCACATATCACCCTGCCAGGGACAGTATAATGTACAAATACTCCCACATATCACCCTGGGACAGTATAATGTACAAATACTCCCACATATCACCCTGGGACAGTATAATGTACAAATACTCCCACATATCACCCTGGGACAGTATAATGTACAAATACTCCCACATATCACCCTGGGACAGTATAATGTACAAATACTCCCACATATCACCCTGGGACAGTATAATGTACAAATACTCCCACATATCACCCTGCCAGGGACAGTATAATGTACAAATACTCCCACATATCACCCTGGGACAGTATAATGTACAAATACTCCCACATATCACCCTGGGACAGTATAATGTACAAATACTCCCACATATCACCCTGGGACAGTATAATGTACAAATACTCCCACATATCACCCTGGGACAGTATAATGTACAAATACTCCCACATATCACCCTGGGACAGTATAATGTACAAATACTCCCACATATCACCCTGGGACAGTATAATGTACAAATACTCCCACATATCACCCTGCCAGGGACAGTATAATGTACAAATACTCCCACATATCACCCTGGGACAGTATAATGTACAAATACTCCCACATATCACCCTGGGACAGTATAATGTACAAATACTCCCACATATCACCCTGGGGCAGTATAATGTACAAATACTCCCACATATCACCCTGGGACAGTATAATGTACAAATACTCCCACATATCACCCTGGGACAGTATAATGTACAAATACTCCCACATATCACCCTGGGACAGTATAATGTACAAATACTCCCACATATCACCCTGGGACAGTATAATGTACAAATACTCCCACATATCACCCTGGGACAGTATAATGTACAAATACTCCCACATATCACCCTGAGACAGTATAATGTACAAATACTCCCACATATCACCCTGGGACAGTATAATGTACAAATACTCCCACATATCAGCCTGGGACAGTATAATGTACAAATACTCCCACATATCACCCTGGGACAGTATAATGTACAAATACTCCCACATATCAGCCTGGGACAGTATAATGTACAAATACTCCCACATATCACCCTGGGACAGTATAATGTACAAATACTCCCACATATCGCCCTGGGACAGTATAATGTACAAATACTCCCACATATCACCCTGGGACAGTTTAATGTACAAATACTCCCACATATCACCCTGGGACAGTATAATGTACAAATACTCCCACATATCACCCTGGGACAGTATAATGTACAAATACTCCCACATATCACCCTGGGACAGTATAATGTACAAATACTCCCACATATCACCCTGGGACAGTATAATGTACAAATACTCCCACATATCACCCTGGGACAGTATAATGTACAAATACTCCCACATATCACCCTGGGACAGTATAATGTACAAATACTCCCACATATCACCCTGGGACAGTATAATGTACAAATACTCCCACATATCACCCTGGGACAGTATAATGTACAAATACTCCCACATATCACCCTGGGACAGTATAATGTACAAATACTCCCACATATCACCCTGGGACAGTATAATGTACAAATACTCCCACATATCACCCTGGGACAGTATAATGTACAAATACTCCCACATATCACCCTGGGACAGTTTAATGTACAAATACTCCCACATATCACCCTGGGACAGTTTAATGTACAAATACTCCCACATATCACCCTGGGACAGTTTAATGTACAAATACTCCCACATATCACCCTGGGACAGTATAATGTACAAATACTCCCACATATCACCCTGGGGCAGTATAATGTACAAATACTCCCACATATCACCCTGGGACAGTATAATGTACAAATACTCCCACATATCACCCTGGGACAGTATAATGTACAAATACTCCCACATATCACCCTGGGACAGTTTAATGTACAAATACTCCCACATATCACCCTGGGACAGTATAATGTACAAATACTCCCACATATCACCCTGGGACAGTATAATGTACAAATACTCCCACATATCACCCTGGGGCAGTATAATGTACAAATACTCCCACATATCAGCCTGGGACAGTATAATGTACAAATACTCCCACATATCACCCTGGGGCAGTATAATGTACAAATACTCCCACATATCACCCTGGGGCAGTATAATGTACAAATACTCCCACATATCACCCTGGGGCAGTATAATGTACAAATACTCCCACATATCACCCTGGGGCAGTATAATGTACAAATACTCCCACATATCACCCTGGGACAGTATAATGTACAAATACTCCCACATATCACCCTGGGACAGTATAATGTACAAATACTCCCACATATCACCCTGGGACAGTATAATGTACAAATACTCCCACATATCACCCTGGGACAGTATAATGTACAAATACTCCCACATATCACCCTGGGACAGTATAATGTACAAATACTCCCACATATCACCCTGGGACAGTATAATGTACAAATACTCCCACATATCACCCTGGGACAGTATAATGTACAAATACTCCCACATATCACCCTGGGACAGTATAATGTACAAATACTCCCACATATCACCCTGGGACAGTATAATGTACAAATACTCCCACATATCACCCTGGGGCAGTATAATGTACAAATACTCCCACATATCACCCTGGGACAGTATAATGTACAAATACTCCCACATATCACCCTGGGACAGTATAATGTACAAATACTCCCACATATCACCCTGGGACAGTATAATGTACAAATACTCCCACATATCACCCTGGGACAGTATAATGTACAAATACTCCCACATATCACCCTGGGACAGTATAATGTACAAATACTCCCACATATCACCCTGAGACAGTATAATGTACAAATACTCCCACATATCACCCTGGGACAGTATAATGTACAAATACTCCCACATATCAGCCTGGGACAGTATAATGTACAAATACTCCCACATATCACCCTGGGACAGTATAATGTACAAATACTCCCACATATCAGCCTGGGACAGTATAATGTACAAATACTCCCACATATCGCCCTGGGACAGTATAATGTACAAATACTCCCACATATCGCCCTGGGACAGTATAATGTACAAATACTCCCACATATCACCCTGGGACAGTTTAATGTACAAATACTCCCACATATCACCCTGGGACAGTATAATGTACAAATACTCCCACATATCACCCTGGGACAGTATAATGTACAAATACTCCCACATATCACCCTGGGACAGTATAATGTACAAATACTCCCACATATCACCCTGGGACAGTATAATGTACAAATACTCCCACATATCACCCTGGGACAGTATAATGTACAAATACTCCCACATATCACCCTGGGACAGTATAATGTACAAATACTCCCACATATCACCCTGGGACAGTATAATGTACAAATACTCCCACATATCACCCTGGGACAGTATAATGTACAAATACTCCCACATATCACCCTGGGACAGTATAATGTACAAATACTCCCACATATCACCCTGGGACAGTATAATGTACAAATACTCCCACATATCACCCTGGGACAGTATAATGTACAAATACTCCCACATATCACCCTGGGACAGTATAATGTACAAATACTCCCACATATCACCCTGGGACAGTATAATGTACAAATACTCCCACATATCACCCTGGGACAGTATAATGTACAAATACTCCCACATATCACCCTGGGACAGTATAATGTACAAATACTCCCACATATCACCCTGGGACAGTATAATGTACAAATACTCCCACATATCACCCTGGGGCAGTATAATGTACAAATACTCCCACATATCACCCTGGGACAGTATAATGTACAAATACTCCCACATATCACCCTGGGACAGTATAATGTACAAATACTCCCACATATCACCCTGGGACAGTATAATGTACAAATACTCCCACATATCACCCTGGGACAGTATAATGTACAAATACTCCCACATATCACCCTGGGACAGTTTAATGTACAAATACTCCCACATATCACCCTGGGACAGTATAATGTACAAATACTCCCACATATCACCCTGGGACAGTATAATGTACAAATACTCCCACATATCACCCTGGGACAGTATAATGTACAAATACTCCCACATATCACCCTGGGGCAGTATAATGTACAAATACTCCCACATATCACCCTGGGACAGTATAATGTACAAATACTCCCACATATCGCCCTGGGACAGTATAATGTACAAATACTCCCACATATCGCCCTGGGACAGTATAATGTACAAATACTCCCACATATCACCCTGGGACAGTATAATGTACAAATACTCCCACATATCACCCTGGGACAGTATAATGTACAAATACTCCCACATATCACCCTGGGGCAGTATAATGTACAAATACTCCCACATATCACCCTGGGACAGTATAATGTACAAATACTCCCACATATCACCCTGGGACAGTATAATGTACAAATACTCCCACATATCACCCTGGGACAGTATAATGTACAAATACTCCCACATATCACCCTGGGACAGTATAATGTACAAATACTCCCACATATCACCCTGGGACAGTATAATGTACAAATACTCCCACATATCACCCTGGGACAGTATAATGTACAAATACTCCCACATATCACCCTGGGACAGTTTAATGTACAAATACTCCCACATATCACCCTGGGACAGTTTAATGTACAAATACTCCCACATATCACCCTGGGACAGTTTAATGTACAAATACTCCCACATATCACCCTGGGGCAGTATAATGTACAAATACTCCCACATATCACCCTGGGGCAGTATAATGTACAAATACTCCCACATATCACCCTGGGACAGTATAATGTACAAATACTCCCACATATCACCCTGGGACAGTATAATGTACAAATACTCCCACATATCACCCTGGGACAGTTTAATGTACAAATACTCCCACATATCACCCTGGGACAGTATAATGTACAAATACTCCCACATATCACCCTGGGACAGTATAATGTACAAATACTCCCACATATCACCCTGGGGCAGTATAATGTACAAATACTCCCACATATCAGCCTGGGACAGTATAATGTACAAATACTCCCACATATCACCCTGGGGCAGTATAATGTACAAATACTCCCACATATCACCCTGGGGCAGTATAATGTACAAATACTCCCACATATCACCCTGGGGCAGTATAATGTACAAATACTCCCACATATCACCCTGGGACAGTATAATGTACAAATACTCCCACATATCACCCTGGGACAGTATAATGTACAAATACTCCCACATATCACCCTGGGACAGTATAATGTACAAATACTCCCACATATCACCCTGGGACAGTATAATGTACAAATACTCCCACATATCGCCCTGGGACAGTATAATGTACAAATACTCCCACATATCACCCTGGGACAGTTTAATGTACAAATACTCCCACATATCACCCTGGGACAGTATAATGTACAAATACTCCCACATATCACCCTGGGACAGTATAATGTACAAATACTCCCACATATCACCCTGGGACAGTATAATGTACAAATACTCCCACATATCACCCTGGGACAGTATAATGTACAAATACTCCCACATATCGCCCTGGGACAGTATAATGTACAAATACTCCCACATATCACCCTGGGACAGTATAATGTACAAATACTCCCACATATCACCCTGCCAGGGACAATAGAGCTTCTGAAGTCACTGTGGGTCATATGAATGAAAGCTAAATGTATTTTAGCTTCGCGCCACACATATCAGTGGGAATTGGTTCGCTGCTAGTGCGTTCCTGGTGGGTGAGTTCTGGTGGAGGCCGGGCCAATTGTCAGAGAAGGCTGTAGCGAAAACTGTTGGGCTTTTATTCCTTCTGCAGGACTACAGCAATGTACTCAACCAGAGAAAATCAGACACACAAACCAACACGTTTTCACGGTGTCAAGCAAATATTCGGCATTTGTTCAGGTGACAAATGTCCACGGAGGAAGTCAAAGCAAAAATCTAGCAGTGATGTGGAAACTCGAATAACAGTGAGTCCCTGAAAGCAGGGCCGGCCGAGACCGTTTGGCGCCCCTGTGATCTCTATACTTCTTTATTCAGGGGGCCCTGCCTGATAGGTACAGGAGTAACTACCCAGGGGGGCCCCATGATGCGCGCTGCGACCTGCCGACACGCTACATGTTTTGAGGGCTGCTGTGCACATAGTATCAGTGCTGTTGCCGTTTGTTCGTGTGATATAAAAGTGTTATTCGTTCGTTCGTAATGAGGATGAAGTACACGCTGGTTGCATCGGCCGAAATGTCCGCGGTGTGCAGGTCGTTTAGCATTGACCGAAATCGGCAATGTACAGGTCGTTTAGCATCGGCTGTAGTAATCTGGTCAAGTTGCATGCCCTTTAAGGCTAGGGTTTAAGGTTTACTGTTTGGGTTACTCATTAATAGTTGTTAATGGTTAAGGTTTGGAGAAGGCAAGAAACAGAACCAGTGGCAGCCATATACTGTATCTACATTATAGTTTATACATCACAGAGCTTAATTCGAAAAATCCTTCCGCTGCCAAATCACACGTCCATTATTTCAGTGCAAAACACCATAGCAAACTGTCTGTCTGTTTTTATATAACACTCACTATTGCCCATGGTGAAAAAAAGTGTATGCACACTGTATGTATTATTTTTTCCACGTTGGGCTTAATAAACATCAAAGCTAATCTCTCCCACCAACCCAACCACTGCATCGTAAAAAGGTCCAAACCTGTATGACCGGAGGTCAGGTCAACTGCCCCAGCCGTGAGCTCCGTGAAGCACAACCGATCGGCCGGGCCTGTCATCATTGCCCAACACAGCTAACATTCAGGCACTCTAACTCCAGTCCGGTCCGCCGTACAAGCACTCAGCGTGCTCAAAGTGTGTCTGTAAACACCCAGCCCCGGGTCGTATTCAAGATTACAGAGATTTTCTCTACAGCTTCATCTGTGGACAAGCACACTGCTATCCCTGGCAGGTTGCTATGGCTACGGGTTATATTGCTCCTCCCACATCCACAGACCTCTCAGCCAATGGCATATCATGGAAGTCTTCATAGAGTTCTTGAAGACTAAGGGTATTCTCAACAATCCGTATAACCTGTAGAAGCCTTGAAGCTTCTCAATCATCGGTCTAGAGAAACCATAAAGACCTGATGCCAAGCTTCTACGGGGAGAACCAGACCTAGCAGTTCAAGAGTCAGACCACACTGTTAAATATACTCCAGGTTTAGGAATACAACTGTTTCGTACAGTGAATAATAAGAGTTGTCAATATGATCTTGTTTGCATTCACGCAACGCACACATAAAACTAAGTCACTAAACGCTACATAAACTTTGCCCTGACTGAACACCATAATACGATTGTGACTTAGGAATCGTTCGTTTAGCAAACAACTCCTGTGGACGAAGTAGCATTGAACAGAAGACTCCTCCAACGGGGCATAAGGGGAAATAAACTTCGGCACACAGGCTTAAACAACAACACTGACAAGAAACTGCTTAACTTTCCTCATTATGGCAGGCAGCCTAACAGTTGTAAAGCAAACCGAATATCTCCTTCAAGCCTAGCTGCTATAATGATAATCTATCTAATTAGGACAGAAAGTGACATTTCAAAAACAAAGGGTGTGGAGAAAGTGAAGGGGGACCCGAATGCATGGAAAGTCATTGGTAACACATTCTCGCGTATCCCCAAACCTATACACACATGCACACACACATGCACAGGGCATAAAACAAAAGTCCTCCGGGAGAGTTGAGGAAGAGCGAAAGTCTGCGGAGAATGTTGGCGAATGAATGTCTCAGATATGGAAATGCCATAATTGTCTCAAGTCATAAAACATGTATAAGCGTATTAAAGAGTCAGCCTGCATGAGTATCACGAAGACCACAATGCACTTGGATATATTAATTGGGCCAACGCGCTGTGCTCTCGCCGGGTACCGTTGGCCCTAAAGACAACGGAGACGAACGGGAGAAATGACAACAACAAAATATAACGGAAATGCAGAAAAAAACCCGGAGCACCTTTCCCATAGTCGTGAAAGGAAAACGCATATAAGGGTAATTAGAGGTGCCTTCATTCTTCTGATAGATAGTCGAGACTGGTGGGGGGGGCATTAGTTCTTTCTAGGCTGTTGGGTGAGGTCAGTGTTAAGCTTTGCCACTGAAACCATGAAAACTATCATTAGACACACATTTGTTTTTTCTAAATGTTTTTACTTTTAACAGAAAAATTGGACTTTATGCTTATTTGTTGACCAGTATCATCTTCTCCAAAAAGCCTAATTCAAGGTGTAGGTGTTTAGTAGCTGTTTGCATCATCTTGATATATAGATATATACACTGTATGTAGCCAGGAAACTACACTTGGCTAACATTGTTTGTGATATATAATTCATGGTCATGTATTGCAATAAAATATTCAACAGCAAAACAAGAGATACAGCAAAGCAGAAGACACAACAGATGCTTAGGCGTGAGAAATCAGAGAGAGAGAGAAACACAGGCTTATTGGCTAGAGGACAGACCGCCGGTGAGTTTTGTGAAAGCTGACGTGCGATGAGAGATTCTATCAAAAGGACAGTTGTATCTTTAAGATTTCAAATGTTTTCTGTGGGCGCCGAGGCGATGATTCGTAGAGATGATATCCTTTCTCAAAATCAAAGCAATATTATTCCACCTGGGTTGATTTAATTGGCGAGATGGCCATTTAAATGGTATTAAAATTAATGCAGGCAGATTAACGCGCGCTGGAGAACACGGGACGCGGGGCTGTCTGATGCCCATGTTAGATTTCCCCGTGGCATCAGAAGCGTGACAGTAGCCTGCCAGCTGAGCTCTGCCACACAATGCCCTGGGCAACTGAAATGTTAATAGGGCCGCTAATATGCCATTTCATTTGCCCACAACCTGTAAATATCACTTAGCGTCACCAGAAACAAAAGCACTAGTGACCGCCACATCTTTTGTTCACTGGGATCCCAATGCTGCTACTTGGGACTGTTCTGGTGCATTACCCCTCATAGCGACAATGCTATTCTATTTTACGCTGAACTACATAAAAAGAGGCGATATAACTATCTGTAATGTTTAAGTATCGGGAATACGACATTGGTCCAGATAGTGTGAGAAAAGAATTGGCATGTCTCCCTCAGAGTTACGGTTAGTGGCGCTTGTTTGTGCAAAACTTGGCACACATAGTCAGCATTTTCTTTATGTCATTAGGACAATTGACTTCTCAGCGATCTGTGCTGAAGAAGAGTGGAACGGTTGAGACAGAAGTATTACTGCAACACTGGTGGCGAAAAACGCCCCGCCATTATAGCAAATCAATTTAAACTGGCAACTCTCGTAGTCTGGTGGCACGCTTGTAATTGCACAAAGTTCAGCTCAATTGTGCAGCGGGATAAAAATATGAACTGGCTAGCCAAAAGACATGCATAAATGTGACAGTAATGCGCTGGAACGGCCCAGCAAGATATACAACTCTTCATCTCCCTTCGACAACCTAGCCTGCTTATTGTCGTACATTAGAACATTACGACGCTTTCAGAATCCCGTTAATACATCTCATTGGCATACAATGTCCATTAGATTGGTGTGTTGAATTTTAGATGACCGCCAGAGCACCGGAGAAAACCCTCATTACTTCAAATTCTATCAATCACTCATCGTCGAACGGCCGCATTGTGTCTGCTCGCACGCCGCAACGGGCTTCACGTTGATTATGGAGATCGCCGTTAAATCGGCAGAACAATGAGGACTCCTCCTAGTCACTGTTTCATTAGTATTGACATGCTGCATTATTTAAAGTACTTGAATCTATTCGTCTCTCCGGGGTTTCGGAAGTGCCAAGTAGGGTTACGTACTAGTGAGCCACTCATGCTGTCGCAACGTCTATATCTATCGTATGTGTCTCATAACGAAATCCGATTTTTAGCATGAAGTTGTTGTCATGTGCCGTCTCGACCTGCGCCACTACACGTTCGATGCGAGAGGTCAGATGTGTTCTCCAAGATCATGGTCCAACCGTAGTATTTATAGATACGTTATATCAGAACAATTGCCAATAGGTAAAACGAAAGAATACCATCAAATCCCTCTCAATACTTGAGCTAGTTTGACTTGAGTGACTGAGTTAGCAGAGGTTGGCTAACTAGATCACAAGTTCCAATGTATGACTAGCCAGCATGGCTACCACGTTTAAAAGAACAGATAATCAGTACTAAGCGTTGCAAAACTAATATTAATATTAGTTATTAATATATGATATATATTAATATTAATACCAATTGGGTCGGGTCTGTGGCTTGCTGATATCACTGCCGCTTTCTGACAGGCTTTTTACGACAGGGATCCACCTGCTTCCTTCTATCCGGGACGAGTTTTACAAAAATGGATGCCATATCCCACCTCTGACACCAGTTCATATTGCCCCCTAAACAAACCTTGTAATTTGCATCAACCGCTGTGGCAGCAGACCTAAGGAAAAGAAAACGGTCAGTGATTCTGCTGTGCTTCACCAGAGGTCCGTCAGACACGCACCTGACCTGAGGAAAAGGAGCCTGATTTTGGTGACAGCGAATGTGTTGATGTTCGGTTTCCATCAGGGAACCAGAAGGATGAGAGTGGATGGAAGAGAAGTCAGTGAACAGGAAAACATTCAGCCGTTATATCGGAGAAACATCGATGCTGACGCACAAACAACAATTGAGTTAAACTAGTGTCAAAAATAAAATATACAGTATATACAAGACGACCACAGAGTAGTTACAATAGAGTCGGAGAAATACAGTAGTTACAATAAAGTAGTAACGATATAGTAGTATCCATGGAATAGAATGGAGGCAGGATGTACGTTTAAAAGTCCCTGGTGAACACAAACAATGACCACAATTCCATTGACAGAAGCATCCGCACATAAAATGTTCACTGGGGTCTAAATAGAGAACCCAGGCTAGGGCATGATATTACTATCTGCATATCGAGTTCGCTTTTCCGAGGAGTAAGCGAAGGCTGCCATTGAACATAGGTGTCTGCTTTAAATATAAATCAGTTTCCTTCTAGTTCAAGTTGTTCCATTAATTATTCAGCGAGAGTGGGGTGTGTGTGTGTGGGGGTGCATTAACGACTTGATCTAAATGTGATATGAGTGGAGATCATGACGTGCGACTGAGATGATAATTGATATTATAATGGAGGATGGGACGATGGCAACAAATAATAATTAAAAGATAAATAAATTATGGCGGTAAAACTCTTAGTGCAGCTGAATAAAACGGCACGCTCGCTTCACTAAGCCAGCTGGGAATCCATGAAAAAAGGAATAAAGTAAAATACACCAGCTATATACACCAGCCAAATACACCAGCCAAATACACCAGCCAAATACACCAGCTATATACACCAGCTAAATACACCAGCCAAATACACCAGCTATATACACCAGCCAAATACACCAGCCAAATACACCAGCTATATACACCAGCTAAATACACCAGCTAAATACACCAGCTAAATACACCAGCCAAATACACCAGCTATATACACCAGCCAAATACACCAGCCAAATACACCAGCTATATACACCAGCTAAATACACCAGCCAAATACACCAGCCAAATACACCAGCTAAATACACCAGCCAAATACACCAGCTATATACACCAGCTATATACACCAGCCAAATACACCAGCCAAATACACCAGCTAAATACACCAGCCAAATACACCAGCCAAATACACCAGCCAAATACACCAGCTAAATACACCAGCCAAATACACCAGCTATATACACCAGCCAAATACACCAGCCAAATACACCAGCTATATACACCAGCTAAATACACCAGCCAAATACACCAGCCAAATACACCAGCTAAATACACCAGCCAAATACACCAGCTATATACACCAGCCAAATACACCAGCCAAATACACCAGCCAAATACACCAGCTAAATACACCAGCTAAATACACCAGCCAAATACACCAGCTATATACACCAGCCAAATACACCAGCCAAATACACCAGCTATATACACCAGCTAAATACACCAGCCAAATACACCAGCCAAATACACCAGCCAAATACACCAGCTAAATACACCAGCCAAATACACCAGCTATATACACCAGCTAAATACACCAGCCAAATACACCAGCCAAATACACCAGCTATATACACCAGCTAAATACACCAGCCAAATACACCAGCAAAATACACTAGCCAAATACACCACCTAGAAACATACACTGGCAACCAGCTTGGAGCCTAAACACACAGCCAGTCACATATAACTCGCTGTTGTGTCTTAAGATCCCGGCTCGATACATAGCATCAGACAGCAGCTAGAAACTGTAATTATAACCTGCTACTCCGAGAAACAACTCCCGCTAGATGCTCACAAACAGAAGCCGACTACAAACAGATGAATAAACACATATCTACAACCAGCGAGAGACTCTAAACACAATTTCACCATATTGCAACGCTAGGCCATTTTATGACAGTATCTGGTGTGAATAACCACATGTGCATTTGAACGTTTTACTTCTATCCGACTTCCTGGATTCTGGCACTTCAGGGTCAGTATGTGGGTTCTGTAATCGTGGCTTCAGAATAACATCTCCCGCCTGACAACTAACGTAACCCCGCAAGTCATTGCCCCGACGACACCCCCGGTTCCACTCCCGCACGCTCTCCTCCCGCCACCGAGCAGCCAGATGCACGGATATCGGAGAGAAAAAAACAGTTCGGATCTGCATAAAAACTGCTCTAGTGCAGAAAGCGGGGCCCATCTGGAAGACATCGAACCGAAATGAAGTTGTACGAAACCATTACATCGATAATAAAGCTAATTTTTATGGTTCTGACAAGTATGTAATTATGTTCAGTGGTGCTTTTCAGATTTTATCACAGTCAATAAACCACAGTGCTAATTTCATTCCCGTTTGACATATTTACATGGGAAAAATGTGATTGGAGGGAATTAGCTATCCCGAAAGCTTTGATACATCGCTTTTAACGATCTGTGACCCTCTGCCCGTTGCGCTTTCCGTTTGCCGCTGTCGATCTCTGGGGAGATTTGCTTCCTGGGTGACCTCTTCAGACAGGGGATGTCATCTAGACCGGGTCATCAAGTAGACATTAACAGTTTCCTATTCTCATCTCTTTCTAATCCTCCGCCTCGTTCAAACGGGAATATCTGGGCGACTGTGATGAGTCGGAGACCCACACACTCCGTTACTTTAGTGAAAAACGTACGAGATCAGACGGAAGTCTGGCTAAAAAATGTTGGCCTTCGGAACAAGAACAAACAACGAGGGACGAACATCTGATGGGTTTCAAGAAAATATAATGACATTTTGATATACTGTTTCTAAGGGAGTTCTGACACACAGCCAAATTTTACCGCTGCCTGAAACATGACAGAGCTCTCAAAATGCTACTCTACAGCTGCTTAGAAAAACGGCAGACAACCACGAACCCGGGCACAATATTTTATGAAGACACCGTTGACCACATTTCCGTTTCACAAAATTCTGACTCAAGGCCGAGCGACCAAAATCTCTGTCCGTCGATTTGACAGGCTCCAATTTGTCACGACTCATCTGAGAGACAATGCTGACAAGAAGTTACATCGGCGCTGGACTTTTCATTCGCAAGCCGATATTTGTTTGCTAGTTCTTAGCCGAAAGGGCGATGTGTGCCCCCAGTCAGGGGGGTTGAGAGGACCCCAAGACGCGGTCTGTGTGTTAGACAAGCGTCCTGCTGGGCCGCGCCCCCTAATCAGAGGGACGCAAGAGACTCTGAATCCTCTTCCCCCAGCAAGGACTCTAAAAGCACAGGAATATGGGATAAGTTATGGCCCTCTGTTGTCCTCTCCACATCGCCATGGCTACATCGAGCTGACGCAAACAAAAATAAACGGTTTCTTCTCCCCTCTTTTATGTTCATGGTCATTTTTGACAGAGGACGGCGCTTTCATTCTTTTACGCTTTTTTATAATCGTCGTAACAGCCCTCTCCTCCCGGGCTACGAGCCCGTCCTTTCCCGAAGGGGACCGCGTACGACTGTAATTGCCTGCCTCATTAGTTATTTTTTCACACGAGGGACGGAGGGCAATTCATTTTATCACTTAATTTTGTCACCGAACCGCGGCGTCTACCTGCTATTGACGCGGACGCCGTTCGGGGGGCTAATTTTCCAGCCGAATTAATTGACGGAGCTCAAAAATACATCAACATATCACCGGATTACGGGACAAATTGTAGCAACGAGGAAATCAATTGTGCCCCTGTCGCCAGGACCCACGACCACTGCGGGCGATGTTTCGGACAGCTCGCAGTGAGACGGACTTCCGTGGCAGGCCGTGATTCATGTATTTATTTGGGACGAGGACATTAATCAGAATGAGTTACAAATGACCCCCCGGCGGGTCGGACCCGTTTACCCAGCCCCCCCCCACCACACACTTCTCCCTCTCGCTACTCATGTCTACAGATCACAGAGCTCTGGTCTGACCTAATCCATCCAGCGAGAAATCAATAGCACCCGAGTACCAGCAAGAATACTAAATAGTTCTAGAAACAGCTGCGGTAACAAATGTTATTGTGGGATTCCCCTTTTACATTTTACAGTTAAATAACAAATTGTAGGGAAACTAACACTGCGAAAAGACTACAGAGTAAAACACATGTTAATTTCTCATGCCCGTTGAGGTCGATACTCAAATTATTTTTTGAATGTCTCTCCACGCAGGCTCTGTGAAAAATGTATTGAGAAACAGTAACATAGACACAGAATGAGCTGAAGCAGAAATCTTATTTTGGTCTTCCGTTCGGTCCAACACAAGGCGGTCAATTGGAAATAGAGAAATGTGGCTTCAAAATTATCATGATATTATTTAGTCTGGTAGGTATAGGCATATTAGCAAATTAAGTTGTTTGACTTTTTACTTTCTACTTCAGTGTAGCCTAGCCATAATCTGTTATACATGTGGAGTAACATTCTGTATGTGACAGAACGGTGTTATTTTAATTTCTGTCAATAAAATCATTCCTATGAAACCACCAGCAATGTGATGACTAGTGGAACTAGTCATCCACCTTTCGTTATTATGCACACCTGTTTTGGTAATTATGCACACCTGGTTTGAGTTGGTTAATTAGGAGGTGTATGTAAGTCACTGGGTGTGGTTGCACTGAGCTGAGCATTGTTTCAATATCTCGTTACGTAGTGGTGAGTGTTTTGATGCTTGGTTCTACTGTGTTTTGTCTATTTGTAAGTCGCTCTGTGTAAGCGCATTTCATTTCACACAGTATATGTTTTATCCGTTTGTTGGTTTTAATTATATATTAAACCTCCGTGAACGTGATCTTCCGGCTCTGCATTTGGCTTTCCGGCATTACACTTTGGATTAATCGTGACAAGCAATGGCTTCACTAACGCCTTTACTGGATACTGTCTGTAATCTTCTTCACTGAAAACTCTGTCTGTCATCTAAAATTGTTGAGAGTAAACTGAGGAACCAATCAATCACGAAAATGGTGGATAAAACCTCTCTATCCTTTTAATAAACCATTCATATTTCATCAATGCCCATTTAATAAATGCCCAAGGGTATTTTCAGAAAAATTCATTCATTGGCATGTCATGCTGTATTTATAAAATCAATAAAATTCCCATACAGATATATATTTTTAAATAAATCTGTATTATGCATACAGTACAATGATACATATTTGCTGTTTTTAAAACACATGTCTCTGACGTTTTGCGCACAGATAAAATCTCGAGACCTGTCAGGCAAACCAAGACTTGCAATCTTATTAAAGGCCGAACGTAATTGCCGTTCCGATTGAAAATACGCATATCCGGAAGGATCCGGGGCCTGGTGTCTCTCTACCTGTCTTGTATCATTCGTAATGATCGTTTAAGCGGCGAAACGAAACGCACAAATATAATTTGACTTTGATTCCGGAGGATACATTTATCCTGCTCCTTGCGTTCAATAAGCTCATTCATAACGTTTAAACAGATAACGCGCACGTTACTAATATTTCAAGGGTGTCAGCCCATTTGTCCGGTGTAATTGCGATTATGCTGCGAGTGTTACCAGCCGGCGTCGACCATTTGTTTCTTGTAACAAGCGTCCTGCTTTGGATTGAGATGTCTGCTAAATGAGGCCCCCTGGCACACGTGTTTCTGAAAACAGTAGACATATCAAGGATTTCATCTTGCTAGTGTCAACTGGTTTGGGACGACGGAATATTCTAGGCTATGAATCCCGGTATGAAGTCTGAATAGCTTTCACTGCCTGTTGTCCTGAACTGAAAATGTTGGAAAGGGTTTGTTGCTCTCCCAGCTAGTCTGAAATAATACATCTATAGGTCCTCACCTGAATGAACATATCAGGTTCTACATCTATAGATCCTCACCTGAAGGAACATATCAGGTCCTAGATCTATAGATCCTCACCTGAAGGAACATATCAGGTCCTACGTCTATAGATCCTCACCTGAAGGAACATAACAGATCATACATCTTCGATCCTCACCTGAAGGAACATATCAGGTCCTACAGGTATAGATCCTCACCTGAAGGAACATATCAGGTCCTACAGGTATAGATCCTCACCTGAATGAACATATCAGGTTCTACATCTATAGATCCTCACCTGAAGGAACATATCAGGTCCTACATCTATAGAACCTCACCTGAAGGAACATATCAGGTCCTACATCTATAGATCCTCACCTGAAGGAACATATCAGGTCCTACATCTATAGATCCTCACCTGAAGGAACATATCAGGTCCTACATCTATAGATCCTCACCTGAAGGAACATATCAGGTTCTACATCTATAGATCCTCACCTAAAGGAACATATCAGGTCCTACATCTATAGATTCTCACCTGAAGGAACATATCAGGTCATACATCTATAGATCCTCACCTGAAGGAACATATCAGGTCCTAGATCTATAGATCCTCACCTGAAGGAACATATCAGGTCCTACATCTATAGATTCTCACCTGAAGGAACATATCAGGTCCTAGATCTATAGATCCTCACCTGAAGGAACATATCAGGTCCTACATCTATAGATCCTCACCTGAAGGAACATATCAGGTCCTACATCTACAGATCCTCACCTGAAGGAACATATCAGGTCCTGCATCTATAGATCTTGAAAATAAGTCGCTGTAAAATAAACAATAAATGTGCGTCCGTGTTACCAGAGAGTATGTGAGTGTGTGTTGGGATCGACTTTGTTCCTGGCCGGGGTCGCTACCTGGCGCTCCAACCTCCGAAGAGGGCAGTCATTTTAACCTCTGTGGAGGAGAGAGTTGGGGGGAGGAGAGAGGCGAACACTGGAGGACGCCTCGCACAGCAAGCAGAGAATTGCTTGGGCGCCAGGATTGTCATGTCTGTATAAACAGGCATTGATTTTTCTGTCCGGCACCTCAGCCATTTATTCTCAGCTTTGTGGTCAGGCCCAAAGGGGTTGAGAAATTCTGTTACAGTCCAGACCGGGCTCCCGGGGCCTGCGAGAGAATAGATTTTGCCTAACAGGAGAGAGGCCAGCGCCACTTAACAGTGGCATGGACATGTCATCTGGGATAGAGCTAGGACGAGAGGACACAGAGAGAGAGAGAGACTGTATAAAAAAGCTTACAGTGCTTCCTCAACCTCCAGACTGCCCACTGTGGTCAGTTCTCTGTGTCCACGGTCGAGGTCACTCACCAATTTGGATCATTTTATTTGGTGAGATCAAACTATCCTTTGCTATGGGTTTGTGTCTGGATCTTTGCAAGTTTGAGACAGACAACAAAACGTAACACAAATAGTTCACAGAAATTGTTTTACTTAAAAAACTTTAAAGAACATGATACAGTGTATATAACTGGGTCAGAGAACAAAGATAAGCTCAATGTAAAGTAATATTGTTGATGGGAGATCTGTAACCCCGGGTCCCCCATAAACAGACAACGCCTTTACTCTGAAACATGGACAAAATGTCAAATGGGAAGATGAAAGATACAGTAGCTAAGAAGAGTGACAGTGCGGTTTGCTCCATCCCAGTCTCCGCTCCATCCCAGTCTCCGCTCCATCCCAGTCTCCGCTCCATCCCAGTCTCCGCTCCATCCCAGTCGCCGCTCCATCCCAGTCTCCGCTCCATCCCAGTCTCCGCTCCATCCCAGTCTCCGCTCCATCCCAGTCTCCGCTCCATCCCAGTCGCCGCTCCATCCCAGTCTCCGCTCCATCCCAGTCTCCGCTCCATCCCAGTCTCCGCTCCATCCCAGTCTCCGCTCCTCCATCCCAGTCCCTCCGCTCCATCCCAGTCTCCGCTCCATCCCAGTCTCCGCTCCATCCCAGTCTCCGCTCCATCCCAGTCTCCGCTCCATCCCAGTCTCCGCTCCATCCCAGTCTCCGCTCCATCCCAGTCTCCGCTCCATCCCAGTCTCCGCTCCATCCCAGTCTCCGCTCCATCCCAGTCGCCGCTCCATCCCAGTCTCCGCTCCATCCCAGTCTCCGCTCCATCCCAGTCTCCGCTCCATCCCAGTCTCCGCTCCATCGCCGCTCCATCCCAGTCTCCGCTCCATCCCAGTCTCCGCTCCATCCCAGTCTCCGCTCCATCCCAGTCTCCGCTCCATCCCAGTCTCCGCTCCATCCCAGTCTCCGCTCCATCCCAGTCTCCGCTCCATCCCAGTCTCCGCTCCATCCCGGTGCCGCAGACCGACTTACGCTGCTTGAGACAAAACCCACCAACCAACAGCGCTCACAAAACCTCTGCAAGAGAAAGACAACGACCGTAAACACAGGGCGAAGAAGAGCGTTGAAATAAGTGTGGGGCGTTATTTCTTTATATTGATCCCTCGTCACAAAACGCCTGATCTTTCCCACTCCAAAAGGCCCGTGATCAACGTGTCTAGGAACAACACGGGAGAGAGAGAGAGAGAGAACACAAACAACAAACAACATTATCCCTTTTCTAAAGCGCTGTTTGTTAACTTGAATTAGTGCCAATAATGTGTTGTGTTTTTGTTGTCGCCGTTGTCGGCGGCGCCTCATAAGAAGTGCACATCAAGCAAATTAGCGTCTGTTGCCTGGAGTCTTAATTGTGTGGAGGGGGAAACAAGTGATTTAGGCAACATGCACATGTAAATGGAGTTTAATTGTGTGTTATTGTTTTTCATTTGGTGTTTCGTCGTGGCAAAGGCGCAGGTATTTCCTCATCAGCTGCTTTCGAATAATTGCACATATATAAACTGACGAGCATTATAGTGTCTAGTTTACGCCTAAACACCGCATAGCAGATTGGCCGAGGATGTTTGCCGGCGTTCAGTGAGGTGTTTCCTATTGGACAAGCCCAGATTGTTCCCTCCCATTGGTGCCTAATGAGCACTAGCGCGGTAAACAGAATGTCAAAGGTTTTCTGTGCTCGCATAATAAATCACAGGGACGCTGGTCACATCGCTGTGGCTGACCGGGACCCGCCGGTCTGGTAACATCTAGTGGAGCTCGTGGTCCGGCTGACTAGTCATGTTAGTGAAGCTCTCGCTTTCAATAGATTTCTATGGCATCGTCACACACAGAACCGCCGATCAGATAGACCCGACTAGCCTCATTAGTCACCGGTCATCGGCTCACTGAAGGCGAGATGAAGGAAATACGTGCTGCCCTCGATTTTACGTAATACACTACCGTTCAAAAGTTTAGATTCGCTTAGAGATGTCTTTAACATAAAATTTACGGTGTAGAAGTTGTTAGTGTTGTGAATCAATATTGTTACTGAAGACGGCTTTAATGGAATTTGTACATATATATCTGGTGTGCGGAGGCCCATTATCAGAAACCATCAGATCTCTGTTCAAATGGCATGTTGTGTTAGCTAATCCGGCATGTTGTGTTAGCTAATCCAAGTTTATCATTTTAAAAGACTAATTGAGTTGAGTATCTCAAGCATCAACCAATGGGTTCAATTACAGACTCAAAATGGCCTGAAACAAATTATAATAATTATATTGCCAAGAGACTGAAGATCTCGTACAACAATGTGTAATACTCCCTTTCACAATTAAAAGAGGAGTGGGAGGCCCCGGTGCACAACTGAGCATGAGGACAAGTACATTAGAATGTCTAGGTTGCGTAGCAGACATGTCCTCATCTGGCAGCTTTATAAAAGTGTTCCCTCGAGAAACGCCAGTCTTAAGGTCAACAGTGAAGAGGCGTCTCCGGAATGCTGGACTTTCTAGACGCGGTTAAAAAAATATGCGATGGACAAAAGAACCCATTGATGACATACAGCCATAATGTTCTTTCTTCCGGCGTCCCTTAAGATCAGCACATTTAAAAGGAAAAGCAAACATGAAAGAAACCCAGAAAAGACACAATTAAATGACAGGGGTGCGGACGACTCAGTTCTTAGACACACACCTCAACAACCGCTGCATTCAGCCCAGCTAATCAATTTCTGCACCAGACCTAAATTAGCAGAATGAAGATTAACCGATGGTGAGTGCCTGGGCCAGACAGATATTAGCGGGGGCTGACAATGCTCTAAAGCTGATGGATTCGGTCGGCCCGGGCCGACGCACAGACGAGCAGTCGATGCTAACCCGTTTAGGCGCGGCCTCGTGAAAGATCGCCAAAGACCCGGGATTTGGATAACTGCTTCCTGACAACAAGGCCAATGACATTAGTGCGAAGCTAAGTAGATCTAAAACCACACAGCCAATGGGTGCGTTGCCGGGGTCACGGTTGTGGAGATCCCCGTTACGGTCCGACCCGAATTCATTTCGATGGTCACGGTAGAGTGATGTAATAGGGGACATATTTAATGCCGAGGACATGCGCAGCCACGGCCGGGTTCAGTCGGAACGGGCGTTTGCAGGCGTTTCGTCTTTTCAAAGGGAAAGACCAATTGGCATTTTTCACAGAAGATGTTGCGAAAGGCGATATGTGTAAACATCGCCTTTAAATGCCATTGTGCCCATATATCGCTTTCAGGTTGAACCCAGACACGGGAGTCTAATTGGCATTTTACAGTGGGTGTGGTGATTGTTTTTGTCATAAGTAATCATGCGAGGTCCTGAAACTTGGTAACGTACAATGTAAATGTACGAGTATAATCGAACACATTTTTGGAGCGACCATAAACGGCGGCAAACAGAATCGAAATGTATTGTTTAAATGCTGCTTGTCGTTTATCTTCAATTGAACTTCAACCCTTTCTGTGGTCCGTGTTGACCTTCGACTAAACCACCGTTCAAAGGTCACAATGTAAAATGCCCAATGAGTTTAATCGGCGTGCATTCCTGAAATTCCCGCGACCGAAAGGACAGGGTTCGACTGGATTCTGACGATGTGAGTTCTCAAGGAATTTAAGATTGTGACGATATGTACCCTGCGAGAGCGGGGTGGGAGAAAAATATTGAGCCTGTTACCGCACGTGAGCATGTTTTTCCAGTAGTAAAATATTGATAATAGAAGGTTACCGACACGAGGAGCGATATGGCTGGAGAAGAAGGGAGGGAGGAGGAAACAGAGAGGCTAGAGGACCTGTAAATATCCCCCGGTCTTCTAATTGCACTCCGCAGCTCAAGTGTAGTAAATAATGACATTTTAATTTCTGCTCTGGCTAATGCATTTCTCTCATGTGCAGAAGCATGTTTCAAAGAAATTTACGGCGGCCACAGGATAAAAAAGGGGGAAGGAGGAGGCGTAGATATAGAGATTGGCCAGAAGATACAGGGAGGGAAAGCAGGGGGGGTCAAAAGTGATTAAGAAAGATAATCAAAGGAGAAGAGAAGGGGAGGGTAAATATGGAGCTATAATGAGGTGATGAGCTGGAAAAGCGAAGAAGAGACAATAGAGCCGATGTATATAAGGGTAAATATGGCAGCCATAATACCACAAGCCAGGTTATGATACGCGTTTGATGACAATGAAACACTTTTTCCAAAATATTTCTAACGTTTCAACAACATTTATAATGTTTATAAATGCATATGTTAGTCATTACTGTCATATTGGGTGAGTTCTTCAATTAATTTTTATTGCTACTCAAACTGTTCTGAAATGCAGAAGAATGCAAACAAAAAAATCTAGCATTTGCACGGCGTGCTTAGTATTGATTCAGATCGGGTGATTGACTTGACTGGTTAAGAACTTTCACTGAAGCATTTATTGGCAGCTACGGCGGGTGTGTCTGGGGTCATTGTTCTCCCGCGTGATCAAGCGCTTTCAAATGAAATTAGAGACATTCGGTTGTTTCTGAGCAGAACCTTATCACGGTTTCTTCTGTTTTTGTATTCAGAATTTATCTGCTGCTGCCATCAGAAGTTACATCATCCACAAAGACAAGTGAGTCTGGTCTAGCAGCAGCCAAAACAATACAACAAATCTTAGAGATGAGGTGAGTATTTAGTTTTCAATTTTTTTTTGTGAGGCGAACTGGCATATTTGATTGCAAGAAAAATGTCAAAGGTTGGATGTTTGTAGGCGTGTACTTTCATTAAGGTGTGTGAGGCCTGGGACGATGACAGGATTTGTTTGGTTAAAAATCTGCGAGGTCTGGGCCAATGACAGACTTTGTTTAATTGTGTCCTAACCTTTCTTAGCAGATTAATGCATCCTGTCACACTGCACAGACGTCGTTCAGGAATTGTTTGAAGAACACAATGAAAAGTTTGATGTGTTACCTTGAATCCGCGGCGGCAACGCTTTACGACATGCCGGATTTGAAGGATCTGCTAAGGTCAATGGACACCTTCAGGGGTCTTGCAGAGTCCGTGACCTGGCAGATATGCAGCACGCTTCTGGCGGCACACGGAGGACCAACAGCTTATTAGGCAGACAATGTTGACATAACGGAGATCATGTGTTGGCTCAGTATATATTCAGGAAAGGGAAAACATCTGATCAGAGGCTGCGGGAGAAATGAAAGGAGAAAGAAGTGAAGGCTCCAGAAGGAAAGGGTGAAATATTAAGCCATGTTGAAGCCATTACTCGAGTAATGAAACACCCTTTGTGACGACTGGGAGGGCTAAGAGGTCATCTCTGCCCGCCATTTTGTATCTTATGTTTAACACCACAGAACCCGGTGTTTCTAACTACAACTCGGACAGCTGTTACAAACCGTAATCAAACACGATACGAACCCTCCGTGAGAGAGACTGCTTCAATCTGTTCTCTGTTAAATGAATGTTCCTTACAATAATAGAACTTAGCCCTGAGGGCGGCTCTCGCTACTTCCTTCGCCCAACACTTTGAGCCATCGTGTTCCCACAGCTTACAATGAGAGCTAATTCATCTCAATCCGACGGCCAACTAAATCGAATAAATCAGGAGTTTTGCTAAATATAACAATATTTGTTTTGGGGGAGACGGGGGATAATTAATGACCGCAGCTGCACTAATTAAAAGCCATCTGAGTTCCATTAATCTTGGCCGCAGAGTCTGATCGTTTTTTAAAAACGGCCGGCCACGCCTTTTTTTAAGCCCCTTGTCCTTGGACTCATTCATCGGGCGATTTAGAAAAGCTTTGGTTTATTAGTGTTAGGAAAACATGTAGGCACAATTCACCATTTAGCCAGATATGTTCCCTGATATGTCATCTGCGCTAGAAGGAGAGAACGCACGGATCGGAATTGTGGAGACACGATTGGTGGAGGTTTATGAAGAGTGGGAGAGAAAAAAGACATTATTATATATTATAATCTCAGCTGTAATATCCTTTTTATTCGCAAACCTCAAAATGCTAATGTTTTCTGAACACATTGTAATTGACAGCGGTTTTTGGAAAAACATTTTGCCAGTGGACAGCCATTTCCTATCGCCTTGAGAAAGTGCCGTCGACAATGAAAAAAATCAATGAAACAATCTTGCCACTTTAGGTTCCTCTTCCTGTGGTTTAGGTGCCTCTTCTGATTTCACTTCCCATCCTAAATTGCCGTTTGTCTTTTTTGCAACTTTTCTGTCTCGTGTTCAGTGGGCGTTTGTGGTTAGCATCTTACGGAATTCCATTAGTCGCTAGACAGGTTTTGACCGAAAACTCGATTGTCGATGCCTTTCCCGTTCGCCTTTTTTCCGCCCCCTTTTATAACTTGTATTTATCGGGGATTGTTCTTCTTATTTAGTTCCCTTTAGTTGAATTTTTCGAGAACAACGACACACACCCACCCACCCGCCCGCCTAGCCCGCGTTCAATCCTGCGCGTAACTGACGGCTGGCAACATGCAGCAGGTCACCAACCCTCCGGTAGCTAAAGAGGCGCAGGTGACCCCGAGCCACCCGGGTGTGCGGCGTCAAAGGCTGCTGTTGCCCGTCCAGGATTGATGATCTCATCAAGCTGTCGCCACGGCAAAGAGGGCACCGAGGTGGGCTACACGCGGGGCTGCGTGTGTGTGGTGGGGAGCCGTGCATGCTTATCGTTGGGCCAAATTGGGCCTGACAGAATGAATAGGTTGAAGGAATGTTACCCCCGTGTAGTATATGAAGCAAGGGCCTCCCCCGGTTTGACATCACATCTGCCGTTCTCCAGGGCCGGCCCGCCGCACAGGCGAAAATACATATTGGCTGCGTTGCAAGGGGGGCCCCAGCTGAAATGTTGTCCAGGGCAGCATATTTGGCAGGGCCGGTCCTGCCCGTTGTTTGCCGTCGGCATGGCGTCTACAGGATGTCGCAACGTTATTGTTAAGTGCGATTTACAAAATGGCACGTTGACTCAGGAGGAACCCAACCTAACACGTTGCCGCGACGATACAGGATACAGGATAGCGGTTTGTTCGATTTCGAGGGGGAAGACGGTCGATCTCAAGTTCCCCTCTACAACGGTGGTGTTTAAACAGTCACCTCATGAACAGAACTCTGTTCTGAACTCTGAACTCCGCACATGAGAAGACACACGATTTAAGTCCCCGGGGAATGATTCTTTGTGCCAGGCATGGTGCTTCCAGCGTCTCAGAAATGACCTCCTGGAATGTTCATGTACTCAAGTCAAATACTGTATCATGGACCGCAAAACGGGATTGTTTTTGTAATATGTCAGATGCTCAAAACTGTCAAATGTTTTTAAACAATGAGTAGTTTTTAAACTTTCGGCCGCTCAAAAACGACTGCCATTGTTAAATGGTTTATTACAGTAAATATTTATTTCACATTTGATTTAATAGTTGTATATTATTATTCGTTTCAGGATTTAACAAACAATAATTAAATCGTGTTTAAATGCTTCAGTATGTGCAGCTGTTATAGAGTGCTTAGCTTTCATCAAGCCTCGTACATGCAGACTCAGCCGGGTGTCCGAAACGTAAGTGATATGAAAGTTCGGAGTGTATTTCAGCAAGGGGGATTCCAGAGATGGATATCACATTGCAAACTTAAGCTTAATATAATTCCTTTTGGAATATTTAAATGAGACATTACATCCTTTTTAACTACAAGAGATTAAACAAAGACGTGTGTTCTGATTAGAGTCATTTAAAAACAACACCGAAAAGTTTACATGGTCAACAGAGTTTAAGTAATGTAAAAAAATAAATATGTTACAAAAAAAATCTGCAACACCAGCTGCTCTGGGCACAGTTCTCGATGTGCACATTCACGGTTCAAAATATGCAAGAGACTATGTCCACAGTTTAGTCGCAATTAGGTTAATAGTCATTGCAATGGTGTGGCAAAGATGTCAGCATATTTTTTTTATTGTTTATTTTAAAACAAGATAACTAATTGAGTGGTAAGAAAGACGAGTCATGGTTCAATTAATTAAAAGAGGAAACGTAATGTCAAAGAATTGAACAGCACTCCAGTGATTAGTAATGTGGACTAGGCTATTTGTATACAAACCTTCTGAGAAGTTATTTCATGTAGTACTACTCTTCAAGGATATTCCCCTTTTTTATCACTCTAAAGATTCAATATAGCTTGAGATTTCTGGCAAATTGTCCAAATTAGACTGGGTTATTAAAAATCTGAATTTGAAATCTAACATGACACTCACATAATAAATGGTGGAGAACAGAAAACCATAATAAATATAGTTTTTTTCTGGGGGTGGGAGCTTCCCCTGTTAGGTTTAACCTCTCCTTCCCTGTTCTCTGTTGTTCTACTGCTTCCTGTAGTACATAATATCCAGGGACTAATCACATGGGCTAGACCCATTAAAATGTAATGCGGCTAATGTTTGCGTAATCAAAGTTTATTCGGCTGCAATGGGCTTTAGAAAAAAAAGCAATTATCACTTAATTTCCGACGCGATATTAGCACAATCTTTCATTTGAACAACTGCTTACGTATGAAATATTTAAAGAAAAGAACGCAGAATGATGATACTAATTCAGGAAGAGAAGGCTTAGGAAAGATCTTTACGCACAGAGAGATCTCACCGGAGTGAAGGTAAATACAGTGTTTATTTTGCTGGGATTTCTTTGTCAATCTAATCTTAGAAAATGGTATTTTCCTAACTTCTTGTAAATGCTACGGGCTTTATATAATATGTGTGGATGTAAAATTTGTACAGCTGGGTTTTACCTTTAAGTTACTTCTGTACCAAGTATAGCTTGGTCTGATAAGGGACAGAAAATAATGAATACAGACACTCGGTTGGTATTATTTCACGTGGTAATACGCTGAACATATCATGTTATTGATCTTTTACCTTTTAATTGCCTAGGTTGGCACTCGTATATATCTGGGTATTTTCTCCATCGTCGTCGACCCGTAGACGACCACGTCTCTACCACCCACGCGCTCAGTGTTTGACGATTGTATTAGTTCAAAAGGCGTATTATTTCAATGTTAAAATGGAACTAATGGCGAGCGGGGCGCTTGAGAAAACAAGGCCAGAGTCAAGTCATGTGTTATTATTTGGTCACTTTTCGAAAGACCTCTCAAAATTGCCCCGTTTATCTTCAATTATAACAAGGCCGGAGCTGTCAATCAACAAGGCCTCGGCTTTCCGCATCGCGCTGTTAAAACCGGAGTCTGGAGTTTTCCGGCTCGGCCGTACGGCAGAAAGGCAGCACTTTGGAAGAGAACGAGTCATGTCTTCGAAGAATACAATCGCTCTTCCTAGAATGAGTTTTGAGATGAAGCTATAACTGCGAGCACACACGTACACATGCAATAAGCGCTATATTGTATGGGGAAGGTGTCCAGCGTCTGGTGACGATGTGAATCATCGCAGACTTCAAGCGGTCATTACACGTGAAGTATCAGCGACCAAATCATAACAGTGACGACTTTATTCCAAATAGTTCTTAAAGTGTCCAACGTTTTTTGGTTCCCAAAAATGGTGGGAGGTGAGTATGCAGAAGAAGTGCTGTCACATCTAAACGGTTCATCCGATATGAATGCAAATAGCCGGGAATTAAATCTTAACCTCGTTGTCATTTCAATCTTTTCAACTCGACGCGCTAGATTACGGAACCAAAACGACAAACGAATGCCCGCCGT
The DNA here is from genome assembly GCA_029465975.1 of Dallia pectoralis. NCBI lineage: Eukaryota > Metazoa > Chordata > Actinopteri > Esociformes > Umbridae > Dallia > Dallia pectoralis. Next base: position 17,372,907 of record CM055743.1, read on the forward strand.
CCAATGAATAATGGCTCTTAGACATGCAAAGGGGTTGACAGTAGTGATTAAATTTAAAATGACCAGTCATCGTGAGCGAACGTTGAACCAGATCAGCAAAGACAGTAGTTGGTCCCACAGTTCGACTTTCTCCCCTAATCTGGCGCCGGTTCTATCCCTGGCCATTTTTGCCAAATCACAATACCTGCCACAGGGAATTTTGGCAAACCCTGCGAGGCGCACGCACGCAAAACAGCTGTTGTTTCGACAAGGCCGGCCAAACCCGCTCTGTCGCGGTGAATCGTGAAAACGGAAAACCGTGTCGTCGCGCCAAGCTGACACACGCCCCTGCTCGGCGCCAGCTGTTCGAGCAAAGTGTGCGCGCACGCGAGCCCCGACGTCATTATCTCGCTTACCCTCTTCTTGACAAACCTGTCCGCCGTTCTAAAAATAACCGGTGAATACACAGGGAGGAGCGATCCATAATCTAGAGGGTCTCCTTGACATAGACCAGACATTGCCATCTATCTCCTCTCTCCCTCCTCCTTCCTCATCCTTTCTTCTCTCCGCGTAGCTTTCTCCTGAGTGCTAGCATATGTCTCTAATCACCCGCGACAACTCCGCCCTCTCTCTCTCCATAATTTCTCTATCTTCACCCCGGCCTCCAGTCTCTCCCGGCCTCCAGTCTCTCCCGGCCTTCAGTCTCTCACGGCCTCCACTCTCCCCGGCCTCCGATCTCTCCCGGCCTCCAGTCTCTCCCGGCCTCCACTCTCCCCGGCCTCCGGTCTCTTTTCCCGGGACACTCCTCAGTCTCTCCTGACCGATACAGGTATCAATCAGGAGATCTGAGCGTCGTCAGGCAGACAGACGACTCCAACGCGGAGGCCGCTAGCGCTGTCCTGTTTTCTTCCTCTTTACATTTTCTCCTTTCAAAGCTCTCCAAATGCTTTCCACTTAACAAGGCCTCCCATATGACCCCCCCCCCACACACACACACACACACCGCCACCACCCCCACCCCACCTCGTTCTCTAATTAGGCACTGATGGCATGTAAGGAAATATGATAATAATGAGATAAACTCTCTCTCAAGGCCCCCGTCAGGAAACGCCAACAATGTGTTCCTCTCTGTTGAAGGAGCGTTCCGAAAAAAAGTGTATTCCTCACCCTGTCATAGAGATGGAAGAAGCGTCAGTCCGACCGGTTTTGAAATCGCTCCATGTGTTTGTTCGTTCATGTCGGTAAATCGCACGTCGCCAGGTAGACGTGTTGCTTTGGAAAAAGACAATGATCGTTTTTTTTTGTCCCTACTTTTTGTCTTTTTTCTTCTCAGGTGTATTCCGCGAGGACAGATGATCCTAGAAGATGGATGGAGCTGATTCTGAGCCCAGCTGATCTCAGTCTGCTTGAGAGAAACAATTTGATTGTTCGGAGATTGTCTACCAAGGACAGATATCCTACAAAAAACATAGAGAAACTTAGGTCAGAGATCCTACAATAAAACAGAAAAACTAAGGTCAGAGATTCTACAAAAAATATAGAGAAACTTAGGTCAGAGATCCTACAATAAAACAGAAAAACTAAGGTCAGAGATTCTACAATAAAACAGAAAAACTAAGGTCAGAGATCCTACAATAAAACAGAAAAACTAAGGTCAGAGATTCTACAAAAAATATAGAGAAACTAAGGTCAGAGATCCTACAATAAAACAGAAAAACTAAGGTCAGAGATGAGTTTTTTGTTTCTGTCTGTTCTTATGAAACAATAAAAACATTTAATTACAACAACAAAAAATGACCAAGGCTCCAAAATATCCCTTTAGTATTAATTTTAGTGGTCAGCAGAGAACTGCTGAGAGTAGCAGCCCTCTACCATTACAATCTCAGCCGTCTGATATGCCCCAGAACATCTACAGCATTTGTATTCGGTACGTAGGACGACGAAAATACCATTGGCGTCAAACCAACTTCCACTGACACAAGAATGTTTGCACGGTGCTTTCAGGGAGAATACCTGACATTGTCACTGGTAAATCTATTGACCAGTTTGCTTGGTCTAGCACGGATCCGTTTTTCTCTGAGAAACTATTCTTCTGAGAAACAACAATCGATCCTTTAAAGAAACTGTGAGGATTCAGACACTGAAGACAGAGACGTCAGCACAGTCCAGGAAATGGAGTTACCCCTGGAGCCAGGGGCCGGGCCGGTGCTGATCCATTCGGTACTGAGGAAACCTGGATGTTGAACGAGGCGTTCCATCATGGCTGACAGATGCCTCCACGACCACACATGGCAACGCCAGGGCGTTGTCAGAAGCAGTCTCTGTACATCTGAGCTCCATCCATCTGACCTGGCTCCAAAGCCTGACACACACAGACACGCACACTCACACGCACACAAACATACATGCTTGAAACCGTAAGGCACGTGACATTTCTCGTACATCGAAACACAACACATTTACAGGAGTAACGCGTAAACAATTAAAATATTCAAATCAGTCCGAACAAAAGGGTTCTGACAAGCCTGACTACAGTTGGTTACTGTTTGACAACATCTACGAGGAAACTGAAAGACATACGGTAACAGACAAATCGTTCCCCTTCTCTTTTATCTCTCTCCGGTTTTAACAACACCACCCCCCCATTCTTTAATCATTACGTACATCTTTGTTCTTTTATTATCCATTAACAAGCCTTAATTAACAGGATGACACATCCAATCATGTTTAATAATGCACGAGCGTATTTTGTCCGGAACATATGGCGTACTTAAGTATTCAACATCAATTGTCATTTCCTGCCTGACGGGCTCTTCAAAAAAACGAACGGGAAGCCATTTTGGTGCGTTGGCAAGACACAAGGAAACATTTGGGCTTCCTTGATGTGGTTTGTTTGCAGATTTGTCTGCGTTTAGCAGCCTCGTTTGCGGCCTGCCAGTGAAGAGGAGTCGTTCACAACTCGGTTCTGACGGCTGCCGCGTGACGGCGGACTGACAGGCGCGTGTGTGAGGTGTCTCGACGGAGGGGCAGGGGGTTGTGGGGGGATTAGGTGAAAAGGGAGAGACGGGAGGGCAGGTCGACAGTGTTCAAACATTTCTCTCCGTTGTGCACAACAGCTTGCTTGACATGGACAAGTTGTGGAAGCAGCGGTGGTGGGGGTGGTGGTGGTGTACAGTATTTATTTCACGACTTCTGGGTCAAACGGGGAGGGGATACCGACTGTGCGTGTGCGTGCGCGTGCGCGAGTCGGCGAATCAACTTCACTTTGCGTTTCCTCCCTCGGCAGCGCAGGTGTCAATCACAGCGGTTAGCGAACAACAGAACACGTCCCTGCGCGGCTCAGACGCCGATGATGGCAAATAATTAGGCCCCGGGCTCAATTGATTTCTCCCCGTGTAAATGAAGGCAAATAAATAAAGACAATTAATTAGTGAGAATTAAGAAACGTGGCACGTCGTAAAGCAAACGACAAATGTTGACGAGGAGGGCGGAATTAGGTGCGTTTGCACAAATTCTCTGTAATTAATGGGAGAACATGTGATCCAACTGATGCTTAAGCCAATATATTGTGTTAAACAGAAAAAGACGAGGGTCACGTGGCTGAAAGGAGGCTGTTTTTTATAATGGATAGATAACAAAGCGAATTCATTGCCGTGCCAGCATTACAAATGCATTGCAAAGGCAAAGGAAATGTGAGAAACCCTAAACCTTGTCCGGTTGTAACAGGAAACTAAAGGGAGAAGGCAGGAAGATGGAGGAACAGAGTAGAGGACCACAGAAGACACACACACAGGATTTGCCTTCAGCCTAATGTGAACGCACACCTATCCAGTGTCTCTACTGTATCTACAGGATTGAGTTTTGGAGGTGCAGGAACCGTTGTGGATGAGTTCTCCTTTAACCTAATAGCTTAAACAGTATCCAGGGAATGAACACTAGCTAGGGGAGAGATCCTTACAGAGTATCCAATTGGCCAAGCTGGTTAGTGGGCCCATCGATTGAGGTCTGTGGTGGAGGTCTGTGGAGGAGGTCTGTGGTGGAGGTCTGTGGAGGAGGTCTGTGGTGGAGGTCTGTGGTGGAGGTCTGTGGAGGAGGTCTGTGGTGGAGGTCTGTGGAGGAGGTCTGTGGAGGAGGTCTGTGGTGGAGGTCTGTGGTGGAGGTCTGTGGTGGATCGGGAGAATGGGGGTGGTTTGGTTTGGCATTCTCGGAACAGGGATTGCCAGGATACCAGCCGAGGTTGCGACCAGAACACAATGGAAACCCCTCATTCAGCCAATAGGTTTTGGGAGGGCTTTCCTGAAACCGGAATCCAGGTCTAGAAATCGAGAACAAAATCTGTCAAATGTGCCGATGTCCGTTGCTTTTGTTAATTTCACAATGATTTTGTTACTTCATTTTTCTTTAAATTCAGACCAAAGGAGTATTTCATTATGTCAACTTCATTATGTCAACTCCATTATGTCAACTTCATTATGTCGACTTTATTATGTCGACTTCATTACGAGAGCCAATGCATCTTGGGAACTGGGATTCACGGACAAATCCTCCGGTCTGTCTCGACTGTGACATCTACATTTCAGACCCTTGTATTTACGTTACACGTACATCACCAACTCTAAAGCTAAAGTGTTCACATCCCAGGGGACAACAAATAACGAATTAAATAAAGCAACGAAAAAACAACGGAAACAAAACAAGTTACAACAAATCTGACATATTTACCATGACAGCCGCTCGTAACTTTTTCTAGACAAACACGCGTCCGTGACGCGAATGTTTGTTTGCGCTGCTGCCCTTAGAAGTGGATCCGTTTTTTTTCTCTTTAATGATTCCCTCCGTCGTCAGATGATGACAGAAACCATGCTGACATCTTCTTTTGCTTCATCAAGTTCCTCGGCACAATTACATGAATTTACTTTCAATAAATTACCATCTTTGCATACATCAGTCAGGCGGCAGTTCTGAGGCGTTCGCAAACAATATGCATTATTTATTGCATTGTCACAGTTTATTTGGTTAACGTGTAACCGACTTCGACAGGCCCTGCCTTGATGGCGCATTTAAAAGCATCGGCGTCGGTTTTTAAAAGAGATCACCGCGGCAATTCACCACTTCGCTTCTTCTCACAACAGCCACGGAGGGATAAGTACAAACCACTGTCAAAACCGAATCAGGCTCTGCGCTCGAATAAAACGGACGAGTTCCCCGGCTCGCGAGGAACTCGCTCACGCATTCAATTTATGAAAGGGTGATTTGAGCCAACAGTCAATCACATCATTTACTCAGTCAATGTAGGCAAGAACAGCAGATTTATTTTTCGTTTTCCTTAAGGCTTCAGGGAACTGTCTCCTCTGTAATATACAATATAAGGACTACTGAGATGAAGGCCCTTCCAGTCTAAGAAGCATTGTCTAGGTGTAGAAGAGTCAACACAGATTTGAGACACTGAAATTAGCATTACATGTCAGGTTAACTATAACCAGTAGGGGCACTAGTGAAAATGTCAGATTTAAATTCACCCTCCCCTTTACTTTTTCTATTATTGTAATTTGTTCAGCAAATTTCAAACATGGTTTACGAGTGACATTTCATTAAATGCAAAATGTACTGTACGATATTGTAATTGTAGTGTCTCTGAAATCCTTCCAGATTTGGCCAGGTTGAAGGTTGTTCATTGTTTGTAACCCTCATACCAACCGCTATGTGTGGAGAATTCCATATCACTAAAGGAAAACAGTGCATTATTTCAGCAGTTAAGTGGATGTGTTGTGTCCTGTTCGAGTAGCACAGAGTGTTCGTGTTATGTGTTTTGCTCTGTTTGTACATGTTTAAAATGTATTCTAAAGGCTACAGCTAGGGGTCAGAATACATTCCTTGTGTGTATCAACAGACTTGGCAAATAAAGAGGAGTCTCTGATTGGCCTAAATTTCTGTAAGAGAAAAGCAAAATACTGGCAGTATTTACTGCACACACAATGTAATGGTAACACACCAATAAATTAAGCAAATTTTTCCTGGCAGTCAAACCACGGGGAGAACGACATTTTTGTCTTGAGCGGCATAGATCTATTGCTGGGATAGCAGTCTGAATGAGTTTAAGTGAATGTTTACACTCACCCGTCTGAAAAATGAAACGCTAAAATAATGGGTTCCCTTATATATACCGGACAAAGGCTTCACTCGGCCCATCAGATACACGGTAGCTTTCATAACCCCGACCACATGTGCGTTAGACACCAAAAAGGGACGAGAACGTACTGAAAACAGGAAAAGATCCCTTTGAAATCGTCCAGTAAGAAACGTGAAACGTCCTGTAAGGTTTTCCATTGCATGCCCTGATGAACACGACCCAGTTCCCCCGGAAATCTCAGAACCGCGTCTGCGCCGGAAGCTGAACCGGTGGGGGGAGGACACGGGGAGGGCCACAGCTCCGTGCAAACATTTCGGTTAATTATGTATTACAGCTGTCCTTCATAAAGTTAATTACAAAGTCGCCGAGAGGCAAAGTGACTCCATTTGCATACGTACATGAAAGAGAAAGGCATGGAGCGCGGGAAACCTAGATTTTAATGAGCATTCTTCGATAGGAAGCCTCGTGAACCAATCTGGCGTTTCGTTAGACGCTCGTCGCCGGGTATCGCAGCGGGCACCGATGTGGCCGAAGGATGCTGTAAAACCCTTGGCACCGGGACGATACCGCCACGCGTTCGTATAAACAAGCGGTCCACTTTTATTCATTAGTTGACCAGGGAAAAACTGTGTACATACAGTAAGTCTCTTTTTTTCTTGTCGTCTTACGCCTTCGAGAGAAGCAGAACAGCATAGTTTGTCTCTATTGATTGCGTCTTGATTCTTATTATAAAAGCACATCACAGTCCATCTTTACCTCAATCATTTCTTACATGAGTGAATTGAACTAATCTTACGTACCAGTTGGCGACATCATCGACACAAACCAACGGTTCAAATCTCACACAAACTACGGAGACTCATTACCTTAAAACCATTTCAGCTCCGACGCGCACGGAGCTGGTTCATAAATAATGTGGCCGTAGAGACTGGTCAAACGTGAACGGATATAATTTCTCCTCTGCCATATGCAAACTAATGTCAAGGATTTTCATTTGAGGGCGTATAAGTTCAGAGCTCCCCCCCAATGCGTACATTTTTTTATTACATTATTTCACATTTAAATGAGGATTTGCATTGCATGCTGCCCTGGGCAAGAGGTTACGACTTGGCATGTAACCAACAGAGTTGTGAGAGTTACCGATCGAACTTATGACTTGAGACCTAAGGTGATATCGGACAAGTCTCTCTCGCAAAGGAGATTGAATCTAGGTAAGACTTGTACAAGCTTAAGTCATGGATCCTCAACAATGATGTGAAAAGATTGCACACATTTAGACCCCCCCGCTGAGTACGGCTGCACGGAATTAAGTGCAGAATCGACTCTGCCGCGAACGCTTCCCTGCCGGGATGCACGGTTATGGTTTCGCCTCTCTGCCGGCGTAAACGCCACAGCGATGCACGTCCACGACCGAGAGGGGCGGCGGTTAAGCACGCCGGAGTGGCTGAGCGGTGGAACGCTTCGAGAGGGGGGCGCGAGATATCAGAGTCTCCTGGTTCATCTGCCGGGGCCCTAATGATGGCATCCACCTGCTGTTTTATGGCCACAGCTGGACCGGTCTACTCCCATTTGGCCCTGTGGCCCAGAGCGCTCACTCCGCGTGTGTCTCTCTCCTCATCGCTTACTCTCCATGCCCGGCCGTTTTGTTTTCTTTCTCTTCCCCTAATCTCCGCTCGCTCCACTCTCTCCCAGCGCGACCGCTGTTAATCTCTCCGTCTCCGCCGCGTGGCACTCTCTCCCGACGTCCTTTTCTTCACGAAACGCCCTGTCGTCTTCTCTCTCTCTCGCGCACGCGCGCAGCTGCTCTTCGTTCCGTCACCCCATATCCCCCCGAATCGGCCGCCGCCGTCGTATCGACTCCTCGTCCTCACCGTGATCTCACCCTCGCCTTCGTCCATCCGTCTTCCTCCCCTACGGCGGCTCATTGCGTTGATGCTCTTTTTATGGCCAGCGCCATGAACACCTCATCCGAAACAGTACGCCCGTGTGACGGAGGGGGATGGTTCGCGGGTGTCGAGGAGTGTGTGTGTGTGAGGTGTGTGTGGGGGGTGTTGCTGGCCAGCACAGAGCGTCAAGAGAGGGAAACATCAGCTTTAAGGCAAAGCAATATGTCACACAGCTGGGAGACTATTCCGACGCTTCTGCATCGCAGCGTGTGACTAGCCTGGATTATGCAGGGCAGGTCGATCGGTTTCGGCCTCCGAGAGGCCTGCTTTACCCCTTCTCTTGTCTGAATGTGTCTGACAGAAAAATGTCCTTCTGTGTTTTTCCGACATCATTTCGTTTTTCATATCAGCTTTTGTTAAGATTCTACAATCATAAAACCACATAAAAAACACTATTATTATTATTTTGTAATATTTATTGCATCTCACTGGTGTCATGAGGATCACTGTTATTATGTGATTTCACACAGGACCTAATCAAGCACTTCTAGTTGTCCAGACTAGCGATCGTGGATCTCAGCGGACCTTCACAGCAGGTGTTCCTAGATAACTTCCAATTTTGACGGGAGACGATTTGAGTGTGGAATAAAACTAGGGGCAAGCCATCATTTTTGGAGACAAGATGGAATTACCCGGCGGAGGGAAAATCCTGATCGCTCATCAAGCCTGTCAGAAAAACCAAGAAGCCTTCTGGGAGATGCAATAACTTGACAACATGTCAATACCACTTTGAGCACTTGTGCTCACCGAGCTCTTAGGGAAATATCACTTACTTTAACAGCTTTTCAGACAAAAAGCAGACGGGCTCAAGATTTGACAGGAACGCTAAGAAATCCCAGACAGTTGATCTCTGAAACCGCGGGAAGACAACAACAAAAAAAGTAAGACAACACTTTGCTGATCACTGTCAACGCAAATACCGGACCAGACGGCGCGTCTAACTTTGGGCAGCGCGCGTCCATCTCAGATCTAACTTGGGCAGGGAGTAGAGAAACGTCTTTACATCGGTTTACCCCCTGGTTCAAGCAGCCTCTTAAATCTGTCACTCAGGCTCTTTTCAGAAGCTGACAGGATGATTGAATACAAAGTCGTATTAACAGTGACAACTTCGGCAGCAGCTTAGTAGACCTGAACAAACAGAACACTTAAATAGGCAGTCTGTAAAAACAGAGCCCCAGAGGGTACCACTTCAGGTGTACTGTACGCTCAACAGGGAACGCAGGAAGTGGAGCCCGGCGTCAGAGAAAGGTGTTATTGATGCCTACTGTAAACTAAATCGATTGCTGATGTCATGTCATTAGATGTTTGTGTGTGTGTGTGTACATGTAGTCAAATGAAAAGGCGTCTAGGGGGCTTTTCTTTGAACAGCTGCCTCCCATCGGGCGCTAATCAGGGCAGCTTTTAAAGGGCTTCCGAAGGGCAGCCTGCTGTAGGGGCACTGAAAGAAGCCAGAGAAACGACGCCCAACTCTTTTCCTCCTTCGCCAATTACGGGACAAGACGAGACTTTGCCTTTTGACTTTCTCTCGCTATACGTGCTCCCTCGTTCCTGCTAAATCATTCAACAGCGCCGTGCAACTCATTAGTCCGCTTAGCAAAACTTGAAAATCTGAAATCAAATAAATCAAAGCCTCGGGATTGAGATTAAATCCCTGAGTTGCTCGCTCCCGCGATGGGCTTTTTCTATAAAAGCCCTGCAGTTAAGATTTAAAGCACTGCAATCGTAACTGCTGACTTCAGTTCACCCGAAGGGCTTTAGCCCAGGCTTCAACATAAAAGTCAGCTTCGGGTTGTTGTGAAAGGGCCCGGTAATTTAGTTGCCAAATGGAACGGAATGGGACCTGTTTAAAAGGGAAAGGTGAAGAGGAAAATAAACGGCCGTTTGGCAACGTCAGAACTGTTTATTGATGCTGGAATAATACTTCAGAACAGTTAGTGACCAACCCAAACACAGACACGATTATTTTCTCCGTTTTGAAATAATACTTCAGCTAATGTAGTAGTTGGAATAGCCATGTAACATGTTGTGCTACGGCAACATGCTGTGATTATGGTTGGGCAACCACAACATCAGAAATAAATTGTTTAAGCTTACATTGCTGAGAGTGGTGTATGTGGTTAAGATTTATTTTTGAATCTGCGCAGTAATGATGAATTATGGAAATTAATGATATATTTTATGATATCATTATGTTATGGGTATTCATTGTTAATAACCATTACATAATGATATATTTATTTCTGTCCCATTTAAAACAAGTTAGACAGAAATATTGCCTAGATCTTATGAAAAGTGCCAGTTATTGTTAAAGTGGATTCTATGTTTTTGTTTTGTGTAAATTCGTATATATGCCTACATTATTTTTCGGACATAATAACCCATTTTGACATCCTAATCAACAATATGAATACAGTGCAATGGAAATAGGCTCCTTCTCAACTACAAAAAAGAGGATTTCTTGGATGAATATTCATTAGCTATCAGAAGAACGTATCAGATGTCAATCAAACAATTAATTAAGCAAATCAAACCCTCACCTTGTGTTTTGTCAATCATTTTGGAAACCAAATTACACAGGGGCATTAGAGAAAGAAAAAAAACTTCAGAGACTCTGTGTTTGTGTGAAAATATAATATGGCTTTTCAAGAAATGATAAAAACACTATATAGTAAACATGCTCAATAAATCATGATTTTTTTCCCTTCCCTCCGTTTTTCCTTAGCACTCACGGGCAGCCTCATCTCAGAGTCCATGTTTGTCTTTTTGACAACTAACTTGAGAGATTGGCCTACATCAACTGTTTTGAGCTGTTGGTCTGATATATTTAGCTTTGTTTTAGAGGGAGGTTTCGTATTACAATATCTTACCACGTGTGCCAACATTTAGAAATTCCTCACTTCTTGACTCAAAGAGCACTATTTCGCGTTGTCTAAAATAAGCTGTTATAAATTAGACAATTTAGTCCGGAAGTTTGAATGTAAATGACTTTTTGTGGCAATCCAGTCTCTTCAAGCGATGTGTCATGATGATGCAGGTAAACAAAAATGACAGCTCCGCAACAACATTAACAATTTTTGGGTTACAGTTCTCAAGAGATAACTTTTTGTTTGTTAATAAAGTCCGGCGGACATATTTTTTATGAAAATTGCATTTTAATTTGCCAAAAATCGAAGTATGACAAGAACTCAGTCGGGTCACTCCCAAACAGTAAACAAATGTTTTTCCAGGCGTACATACAGTCTAAGCGAATGCTCGTGGACATTTGCTTTTCATATAACATTAATCATCGACCATCAACACATCATCTACATCGACGTGCTTGTCCGTCAGTTTCTTTTTCTAAGGGCGAGTGGCATTTGTTATTATCTGACTTCTATCGCCAAACTTCCGGTCGGCCGTCAAACCGAACTCTCATTAACTCCCCGGTCTCCGGATCACATGTCATTCCGGAACAGACGGATGCATCCGGAACCTATTAAAGCCCCACCCCCCGTTTACCTATTAAGGCAGAAAAAGGCTCCTCTGAGGTAAATCTGTAATGGAAAATGACCGTTCACCCATTAAGGTAAGTAAATAAATAAATAAAGGAGGACTGCAAAAAATGCAAATGAGGGTGACGACGAAGTACTTTGAGGTGACTTTGCCGCGCAGCAGCGATTCATCACCGCGGCTGGGAATGCACACCTCGCTGTCCTTAGCATATTCTAATGAAGCCCGCTATGCAAATGAGGCTGCCCTTTTCCCTCGCTTCCTCTCTTAGGTTCGTCTTCCGAACCAGGGAAACGGTGGCGTGTGGCAGGCTGGTGCGAGCGTGAAACCCCCCCCCCATGCGCTCGTAACAACGAGACACGGCGTGATATTGGACATCGACACGATTTTTTGGTCAGTGTTGTCGCAACCGTGTGTGTTCGTGGTCGTACACAAACACGAACACAGAGGACGCTCATATTTAGTTAGAAGCCCGAGGTGAACAAAAACAACACATACGCTGTCATCTATACAAACACTCAATAGCCAATCAAACAATTATCGTCGACTCGATAACGCCGGCCCTTGTCAGGGTTCTCGTGCATCCAAAAAAAAAGACTCTTTCAACAGCCCCTATCTCACCCGAGGTAGAGAAAACGTAACAGATCGGATCATTTGATAAATATCCGGCTCGGTTAGAGATGCACGGAAAAGTATTTGACGGGGCGCGGAACGGCCAAGTACACATACCCTTACGATGACTTTGAACCTCTGGGGCTTGTAAAGGGGAGACATAAATATTGAAATATTAAAATGAAAAATGCAGCATGCCACACGGCGCGCAGGACCGAGGAAGATGCAGGCGAGCCTGTGGTGAGTCCTCCATCACCAACACCACCACGCCGTTTCCTACTGCGCTCCACCCGCGGCTCCACGCAGGAAGTCAAGTGTACGAACAAGTGTACGAACAAGCTTTATCGTGATGTAGTCCTTATGAACCACTATGTTTTCAAATGTGGGCGTGTCAAAATTACAGCGGATTGACAACTCATCACCTCGCCACCACCGCACACAAATATTACCCACAATCCTTACTGTGAACGCTCAACACAATGTTTAAATGGACACACACAAATCAGTGCACTCCTTCCGTTTCCTCCTTCTGTATTCGTTCCTACTTACTCATAGCTCATCGCCCTCACGCATATAGACGCAGACACACATAAACTCAACACACACACACACGAACGCACTCACAAAACACCGGACATTTATAGATAGGTAACATTACTGGGCAGCGGTAATTAAAGCAAAAACGAATTCTGGTCCGATGGCTGGAGGAGTATTCTAGTCAGACATTATTAATCAATGCCTGTGTCGCCAGGCATTAGATGAGCCTCTGAATACACCTATTGGTATTTTATAATACGCTGTCTGTTAAATATGCTCGTCTAGATTTCCTGTTTGGTGCCCTTTCATGTACACTTAATGTAATTTAGAAACAGAATGTAATATACGGGTGTTTTACATATTTAAACCCTTTGCATTTCTATGTGTTTCGGCTTAATCTATTTATCCGTTGTTGTTAAGAAAGCCAGTGTACTGGGAAGTCACAGAGGTTGTTCCCTTCTACCAATGGGACAAAAAACTAAACCCAAAATTCTACAGGTCCATACCAATCCTACCAAGTCTATCTAAAAAACTCTAAACCCAGTTTATCTCTCACCGTACTGTCTCTGCTCTTCAAAAATGTTTTTGGGGTTTCTGGATGCACCTCACCTACATGAAACGTCCTAAAAGTCATTAATTTATAGACAGGAATAATCACCGTGAAGCTATCAGCTTGATGGCATTCCACAGGGTTCTATTCTTGGGCCGACCTTGATTTCTGTCTACATTGCCGGTGTTCCTCTAGCTTCCTTTGATTCTCTTGATTAACTTTACATTAGTCGATTGTGTTTTATATATATATATGGGCCCTACATTGAACACTTCGATTACATCATACCTCACATGATCTCCATCTGCTCTGGAACCCTTTAGCCACTTGTTAAGGCCACGTAGCATAAATATCGCTAGACCCATTGTGGTCAGCTTCTCTATAAAACCTGGCTAGGTTAAAAGCTGCCTAGAACTTCTACCACCCATACTTTTCTAGCAGAATTTGAGTAGAATATAACCTCCATTATAACGTCTACATTCTCAATGCATAGAAAAAAAGAATGAAATTACTTCACAACAGAGACAGGAAGTAAAACATTGAAAAGGGAGTTGGAGATTTAAAATTGGGTAGTAAACAAGTGACAGAAAGAGAACAAGTCCATTACACAACGTTAATCCTTTTTATGTTTTAATATATAATTTCAATGAACATCCGGCGACCGGCTCAACGAAATCAGCTCGGCTATTCCAGAAACCGGCACGCTGATCAAAAGTCCCCTGTGTACATGAGCATCTACAGAATGAACACAATAAAAGATATGCGATTTCACCAATGAACCGATACACACAGTGTGCCCGCCCCCAAATAACTACACAGGGCAAACAAAGAGAAGGATTTATATCGAGAACGGCTGGGAAAGACAAGCGAGGAAAGAGCGGAAGCTGAGTGAGAGAGAGAGGAGGACTGGTGGGAGAGACTGATCGCCGCTGATCTCCGACAATAAACGGGCCAGACAAGAGGCAAGTGTACTGCCTCTCCGACACTAATTGGCCGTGAAAGGTGACCCGCGGCGAGGCGGCCCGTTACTCTGCTCCAATCGGCATGGCCGCGCCGCTGTCGTCCTGATTGCGCGTGACACCAGGCAGCCGACCGTCAACCCAGGCCCAGCCACCAGCCGGGGGTTGGGGGAGGAGGGGGGCGTATGACAAACACATAGGGACAGAGACTGTGGAGTGATAGAGAGAAGGTGGGGAGGAGGGAGGTGGTGAGGTAGGAGGGAGATGGTTTGAGAGGAGGTGAGGGGGGAAGGAGAAAATTGTCTGGGTAAAGACAGTCACGCTGGAAATTAACATCTCACAGATCGTTTTAATTACGATAAAACCAACAGAAACGTGTCCGGGTGGAGGGAGAGAACGTCCTTATTGACACAGCGGCACAGCGAGTGTAAATAAAAAGATCGCCGTACTCACTGAGACCTCCTCGGTGATATTTTCCGAAAGTGATGAAAATGACCTGAATGATGTCACCGCTTTTCGGTCGTTAGTTAATTGAAACATTAATAGGGCTGAATTATCGGGTGAGAAATGTGGCGCGGCCCTCGGATTACATCCTGGATACACAGACGAGCCAAAACATTATGACCACCTGTCTCATTTGTCTTATGTCTAACCCTGGACTCTACCCCTGGACTCTACCCCTGGACTCTACCCCTGGACTCTACCCCTGGACTCTACCCCTGGACTCTACCACTGGACTCTACCCCTGGACTCTACCCCTGGACTCTACCCCTAACCCTGGACTCTACCCCTGGACTCTAACCCTGGACTCTACCCCTGGACTATACCACTGGACTCTACCCCTAACCCTGGACTCTACCCCTGGACTCTAACCCTGGACTCTAACCCTGGACTCTAACCCTGGACTCTACCCCTGGACTCTACCCCTAACCCTGGACTCTACCCCTGGACTATACCCCTGGACTCTACCCCTGGACTCTACCCCTGGACTCTACCCCTGGACTCTACCCCTGGACTCTACCACTGGACTCTACCCCTGGACTCTACCCCTGGACTCTACCCCCTAACCCTGGACTCTACCCCTGGACTCTAACCCTGGACTCTACCCCTGGACTATACCACTGGACTCTACCCCTAACCCTGGACTCTACCCCTGGACTCTAACCCTGGACTCTAACCCTGGACTCTAACCCTGGACTCTACCCCTGGACTCTACCCCTAACCCTGGACTCTACCCCTGGACTATACCCCTGGACTCTACCCCTGGACTCTACCCCTGGACTCTACCACTGGACTCTACCCCTAACCCTGGACTCTAACCCTGGACTCTAACCCTGGACTATACCACTGGACTCTACCCCTAACCCTGGACTCTACCCCTGGACTCTAACCCTGGACTCTAACCCTGGACTCTACCCCTGGACTCTACCCCTAACCCTGGACTCTACCCCTGGACTCTACCCCTGGACTCTACCCCTAACCCTGGACTCTACCCCTGGACTCTACCCCTAACCCTGGACTCTACCCCTGGACTCTACCCCTGGACTCTACCCCTGGACTCTACCCCTGGACTCTACCCCTGGACTCTACCACTGGACTCTACCCCTAACCCTGGACTCTAACCCTGGACTCTAACCCTGGACTATACCACTGGACTCTACCCCTAACCCTGGACTCTACCCCTGGACTCTAACCCTGGACTCTAACCCTGGACTCTACCCCTGGACTCTACCCCTAACCCTGGACTCTACCCCTGGACTCTACCCCTGGACTCTACCCCTGGACTCTACCCCTAACCCTGGACTCTACCCCTGGACTCTACCCCTGGACTCTACCCCTAACCCTGGACTCTACCCCTGGACTCTACCCCTGGACTCTACCCCTGGACTCTACCCCTGGACTCTACCCCTGGACTATACCCCTGGACTCTACCCCTGGACTCTACCCCTGGACTCTACCCCTGGACTCTACCCCTGGACAGGGGTGGTAAGTAACGAAGTAAAAATACTTCGTTACTTTACTCAAGTATTTTTTTCGGGTATCTGTACTTTACTTGAGTATTTTTTATTTGCATCTACTTTTACTTTTACTCCACTACAATATTAAAGACAAAATGTACTTTTTACTCCGATACATTTCCCCATGCCCGCTCCAAGTATTATTACACTGGCTTTCCAAAACAATGAAAAACGTGTTTTTCTTAATAAAAAAACAATGCGCGAGGCCGCGAGCTCTCTCCCAGCACACGCGCACATAGGCTAGCCTATGCTAGTTGTTGTCAGTCCGTCATTGTGAAGTAGAAGATGTCCGGCGTTGAAACAGGTGAACACGCAGCTCTCGCTGCCAGCTCGCCCAGCAATGAGATCCCGACACCGACAGGGATCATCACCCATGGCCATATCTACGGGATATGTTCAAATTCATTGCTGTCAAGGGAGATTCGTATCTGTTGAGATGTCAACTTTGCCTGCCACGGGTGAATGACATTTCAGCCTTTCAAACTTCACCTTCAAATTTGAGAAAACATATTGAGGTGAGTTAACGTTATTTTTGTTACTATTGTTGTTGAGTGATTTGATTTCATATTGAAATGTGCCTTATACACAGCTAGCCTAGCTAACAATAGTCAATATTGATAGCGCGGTAAAGTTAGTTTTACGATGGACATTCGGTGGATATTCATATTCACTAGTGAAAATTAACAGTTCAGGAGAGTGACCAGCATCGATTCCTGATGAGGTTAAGTTTTTTTATTGGAAAATGGTTGGTTCTTCCCTGCATGCTGCCGATCCATCGGTCATGGATGATCCAGTCGGGGGTAGACTTGGAGTCAAATTTGCCATACTAACGTTAGCTCAGTGTTTCCCAAACTTTTTTCTTTCACTGCACACTGTTTAATGTGAAAACATCTCACTGCACAGCACACCACCATGACATTAAACAGGTTACAAAATAACAGCAGATAATATAACCTATTTATACTTTTTGAATGCAGCTGTGTTGCCTCTTGTAATAATGACATGAAATAATGACATGAAAACATTATTTAAAGAAATGGTAAGCCTACAATTTCAGAAATTTACATTATAAAAAGTGAATGTGGATTTTTCCTGTGCCACACATGGGCAGCTCTTACATCATGTGAGGCCAGCACACCCTTTGCTAACTTAGCTATCTATCACTGCATTGATAACAATTGTTTCAATAAAGCTGGCAAGCCACATGTAAGCTACTGTATATGGTTGTTTATAACAGTTTTATACTTGGGGAAATGCACATATATTAATCCATTCTTTCTATCTTGCAGAGATAAGCAGAAGAAAGACATTCATACAGGTTTGAAACAACTTGAGGGTGAGTAAATGATGACACCATTTTCATTTTTGGCTGAACTATCCTTTTAAGGTGCTTCATTGATAGGAAATCTGATCTGAATCTTAATTGCAGTATATAATGTTATAATTTGTTCAATAAAAACATTGGATATCACCCGAAAACAATTGCTTTGATTAATTATTGATATTTACAGTTAATTTGAATATTTACTTTTACTTCCAGTACTTAAGTACTTTTTAAATCGAATACTTTTGTACTTTTACTCAAGTGATATTTTAATGGAGGACTTTCTACTTGTACTGGAGTAATAGTGTATTTAAGTACAAACACTTTTACTTGAGTATAACTTCTGAGTACTTTTACCACCTCTGCCCTGGACTATACCCCTGGACTCTACCCCTGGACTCTACCCCTGGACTCTACCCCTGGACTCTACCCCTGGACTCTACCCTGGACTCTACCCCTGGACTCTACCCCTGGATTCTAACCCTGGACTCTACCCCTGGACTCTACCCCTGGACTCTACCCCTGGACTCTACCCCTGGACTCTACCCCTGGACTCTACCCCTGGACTCTACCCCTGGATTCTAACCCTGGACTCTACCCCTGGACTCTACCCCTGGACTCTACCCCTGGACTCTACCCCTGGATTCTAACCCTGGACTCTACCCCTGGACTCTACCCCTGGACTCTACCCCTGGACTCTACCCCTACTCTAGACCCCTGAGGTGTCCTGTAGTATCTGGTACTATGACATTAGCATCGAATCATTCAAGTCCTTCAGTCCTTGGATCGGACTTGTTTCGTCGAACAGTTGGGAGGCAATTTGGAGGCAAACCTGGGCTGCAACAAAGTTCCGGTTGGTGACATGTGTTGATCTGACATCCCGGGTCCAGGGTTTCCCAACACGTCGACTGCTGCATTCTTGAACTCTCTAATTTAGTTTTGTGTATATTTCTGTGCTATGAGTGTTGGTTTATGTACTTCCGTGTGTGTGTCTGTGTGTGTGGGTGTGTGTGTGTGTGTGTGTGTGTGTGTGTGTGTGTGTGTGTGTGTGTGTGTGTGTGTGTGTGTGTGTGTGTGTGTGTGTGTGTGTGTGTGTGTGTGTGTGTGTGTGCGTGCGTGCGTGTGCGTGCGTGCGTGCCTGTGTGTGTCTCCAGGTGTAGTGTAAGGCTCTCAGATTAATATTCGGCTAATGCATTAACGATGTACTGTCAGTCCTGAGTCTAGTCAGAAGTAATCGAGCTTTCCTGAGCTACAGCTACCTTTCGTGGTACATCCCGACCACCCTGTGAGCTCAGTTCACCCAGAAGGCCCGTCCATTACAATCACCGCCGGCCTGTAAAGATGCCCGGACCAATGCCTGGACCACCATCAATCCCTCACTCCGATAACAGTACATTACAAGAGCTAGAAACTTCTCCCAGAAATATGGCCTTATCGATTTTAGCCACGAGAGTAAAGAGACGAAGCTGGATCTTTTTACACACGGGAGCCAGACTGTTGGAGCCAGAAGGGAAAGAGCTGGGAGGTTGGGAGGTGGGGGTTGGGAGGTGGGGGTTGGGAGGTGGGGGTTGGGAGGTGGGGGTTGGGAGGTGGGGGTTGGGAGGTGGGGGTTGGCTGTTCTCCGCTACTGGCGTAGCGATATCGGACCGCGGTCTACATCAATAACAACTTGGGTTGACATCTTCACAATTACGGTCCAGACGGGTCAATAGAAGGACCGCTGTTGCTTGAACGTGACAGGATGTGGGACCAGCTCTGGAGGTGACTGGCACCACCCATTGGTTCTGGCCGTATAAATCTCACTCGCGCATTTGAATACCGGTTACCGTAAAATTGACACAACATGCGGTAGAGCCAACGTGAGCTCTGTGCTTTTGAGACTGAAATAATGTTTTTTTATGAATATAAATAGATTGGAAAACAGTAAACATTTTAAGGAGAGAAAAACAAGGCCAGAAGAGGTGAGGAGAAAAAAATCTTTTTTAGTGCTCTGAGGAGGTGTTTGATACTTTTCAGATGTTTTTGATAAAAAACAGTGTTTTGTACCGTTCAACTTAAGCTTGCCAAAAACAATTTGGTGAGCATTATATAACAACAGATGAGTTAGAAGTGGCCTGACAAAGTCGTTGGCTGGAGAGTTAAAATGTTACGGAAGAAGTTAGAAGATCAAGGACAGAGGAGGTGGATAAAGAGTTTTCCCGAGAACATTTCTAGGCATTGAAGAAGAAAAGTAGTCAGCGTGGATTAAAGGATAATGTGTCCAATTCCACGTTCCTAGATGATCTGTCAACAATCAGCTAGCAAGTTAGCATGCAGCAATCCACAAGAGGCTTCTTTTAAGTACTCGACACTGACTGACAGTAGAATAATCCAAAAAATGCATTCGCTCACAAAAAGAGCAGTCCACTTAGCTCTAGTTAGAAAAAAACTGAAATAAAAAAAAACATGGATAAATCTCCTGCTTTCAAAACAATGACAATTAGGTCAACCATTTTGGATCCTAGTTGATCTGACAACGATCAGGTAGAATCTCATCCAGATGTAATGGAAACAGACGGACAGTAAGTTGACCCATTTATTGAATATGTTGAGAGTCTAAGAGACTCCTAGCTAACGTGAAATGGCTACTTCGAGAATCCGACACAACAAGCGAAGTTCACTGCACATGTGCAGAACTCTACGGATTAATAGTTTTGAGAAGCAAAGATATGAATACTGGATACGCAACTAGCCAGTCAAAAAAAAACATCTAGAGGCTAATCTTCTAGTGTGGAACTAGAATAAAAAGATTGGAATAAAATTGTGTTTTTGAGAACACCAGAGTTTTAATATAAATAATATGTTAAAATGTGCATTTTTGAAAGCATCTTAATTTTACAGTTATGTTGTGACAACCGACCAAATTGAATATTTGATAGTGTCACACGTAGTGTTTGCAAGACATGTTATTGTCAACAAAGTTTTCTTTAATTCAAAGACTTGCAAAAATGTTTTGATACAACTAACATGAATGCAACATAAGACAATGAACAACAAAGACACAAGGAACAAGGGAACCTATACAGGAAGCTAACAATAAACACCAGGGAAATAAACAGGACATAGAAACACACGGACTAGAACTAACATATATTTAATATAGAAATGCAACTGCCGGCATGGCACGAGTAGCACAACATAAACTGTTCAAATGTAGAAAAAGTTCAAATAACGTAACAGAAGAGCCAAACTTTTGATTAAAAAAACACAAAGGCATTTATTTCTCCCACCTTTCCCACCCATCGGGAAATATCAGGAAAATCGGAGTTGTCAGAAGCCACAAAAAAATCACACAAAGTGTCAGAAGTCATGCAATTAAAATTTAAAAAGTTCAGGTTTTTTTCAAACGCACGGCCCCGTCCTCCGCGGAGCGTCACGGCAAGACGCTAAGTTAACAAAGTGCAGGGGGGGCAAATAACAGCTGTGGGGGAGAAATAATGGCAGTTATCTGCTGGATTCCCTAAATGTGCCTTTCGTATAATAGTAATCAGCATATTTCATGCTGTCATTTTCTATTTAATTGCTCACCCCAACGGTTGGCTTCCCGGCGGTCGCTCGTACCCCTACTGAGCTTGGTGCCAGGCTAGAGAGAAGCACCGTTTTCGACGGACGGCCACTCTCGTTTTAGGTAGCGGCGCCAGGAGCTCTTGACAAGTTAATTTCTTCTGCAATTATGCCATTTTGTGAGCAAATGAATAAAAAGGCCGTGCTCGACTATTTTTCATTGTATGCAAAGCGTGGCGTTGTCAATTATATTAATGGGGAACGTATTGTAAGTAAGGTGTGGGGTAGGGCCAACACAACCAAACACAACAGGGAAATTCGCTTGTTGCTCACTGCAGACACACGACATTGGCCGACACATACATTATTCAGGATTTACGGGATTTATTAATAATAATTGCGCATTCCCACCAAAATCTATCTCAACGTTCTACGTTTAATTTTTAATGCCCTCAAATGCAACAGCGTTGCAGAAGGCATCAGATGAAATGCTCCCTGGAACGTTCGGTGCACGTGAAGCTACCAGATGAACTACGCCAAGAAATGTAAACAATGTTTACCATTGTAGTAAAGAAAGTTCAACTAAGGGGTCATTTGCCCATTCCAGCTCCGATCTTCTTTTTAATAAATACATGCGATAACTTTTGGCATAAAGCTACAGTGTAGTAAAGAAGACGCCTGACAGAGAAGTGGAAATTAGAAATTAAAGGTCTAGCTAACAACGACCATTTACCTCACATGGAAAACTAAATGGTGGTTCTCACATGTAAAACTCGAAGGCCAGCGAGAATTGAAGTATTTACACACATAACTGGCTGTCTTTTTTAGTTAAAGGGGGAAATAATTTAGTTTGTGTCCGAGGAGAATGCTTGGGTAGAAGGGGAGAAGTTAAAAAACGGTTACGGCCGTGTCAGAATATCGCCTCGTTCTTGACAATAGGATACAGCACGTCGTTTACATAATTTTCATATTCGTTTGATCATTTTTTGGCAGCCCTGCTATTAAATACCAAGCATGGCATCCTACTCTCACGCCAGGTAAAAGGGATCTCCTGAACGTGAGGACAGCTAAGGGAGATGAATAAACTCACCTTATGTTCACGCAGGGATAAGAAGGCTGGTGAAGTCGTTAAACCTTGATGACTTTGTCGCTTTGCGGAACGCTATCTACGACGAAACTGATAGTTGGTGAACTCAGTTCATGGGCACACCTTTTATTCTAAGTAATTTCACGGGACTTGATACTGGCCCACTGATACCAGCAGATCTTTTTAAATTAATGGAACAATAAAGGCTTTTTGAAAACCTTTTATGTCTGAGGAGAAAACCTAAGAAGTTTCCGTGGACAGACCTAGCCGGGGAAAAGCCGCCGAAATAGAGAAGTCTCGTCACCTTAGACAAGGGTCAAACACACACAAACTCCAAGAAAACACGGGTTTACATTTTATGGCATCCAAAAACACTGGATAGCTTTTGTGTGTGTGTGTGTGTGTGCGTGTGTGTGTGTGTGTGTGTGCGCGCGTGTGTGTGTGTGAGCTCTACATGGAGGGCTCCCTCAAACCGGCCTTTTGAAGTGAAACGATGATGGGAGAAGTTAATTATCTCCTATTATGCCGGCTCGGTGCGACCAACCGCCAGTTAGGGGCCATGTTTTCCCTTTAATTAAGCACAGAGCCAAGTGTCGCCTGTCAGCGAAACGCTAAAAGAGCATTTGAGAGGGAGAGAGTAACCTGGGGGCCTCGGATGAGGGGCCGTGCACACTGGCGCACACATGCTAACGGGAGCACGGTTAGCGTCTTAAGAGAAGCGTTAGCCGCATCGGCGCCTGCAGCTACCAAACTCGGCTCCCTTAGTAAAGGGCCTTCTGGGTAACAAATCTTCGACTCTTAAGAACTGTTTGTGGAACTGGAAAAAAATGTTTTTCCGGAAAAGGGAAGTGCCTGAGTCTGTCGACGAAAGACGTCCCTGAAATGATCGTAGCCATTCCGGGCGAGCGTCTGAGCGGAGTGATGTCGGCGAAGGAATTGAACTCTGTCAGCGCCCATTTGGTTATTTAGCGCACTTCAGTAGCCCACTCGGTTCAGTAGCCCACTCGGTTCAGTAGCCCAATCGGTTCAGTAGCCCACTCGGTTCAGTAGCCAACTCGGTTCAGTAGCCCACTCGGTTCAGTAGCCCACTCGGTTCAGTAGCCAACTCGGTTCAGTAGCCAACTCGGTTCTGTAGCCCACTCGGTTCAGTAGCCCACTCGGTTCAGTAGCCCACTCGGTTCCGTAGCCAACTCGATTCAGTAGCCCCCTCGGTTCCGTAGCCAACTCGGTTCAGTAGCCCACTCGGTTCAGTAGCCCACTCGGTTCAGTAGCCCACTCGGTTCAGTAGCCCACTCGGTTCAGTAGCCCACTCGGTTCAGTAGCCAACTCGGTTCAGTAGCATTTGGGTTCATATAAATAGGTCTTGAATCAGAATTTTAGGACGAGGTGGGGTATTCTGTAATTATTGGATGCAAAATGAAAATAAATCTGATCACCAGAACGGTCACCTTTACTCACACACAACGATAACAACATGCAAATTCTGGGGATATTGGTTGGTTCTCTGTTGGTATTATTTTGACAATTATCTCAATCGAACCTCTGAGCAAGAAAACGGTTTAATTTCAAGCTACGCACGGAGATAAATAATTACATTTGTTTTTACTTTAGAATTTATTGAAATAGCCATCAATACATGTGTATTTTCTCCTAAATGTCTAACGAGCCTTTATTGCTTTGTGTAAATACTTTTGAGCATCGTCCACGTCGCCACCGATTCTGTACGCATCACAGAATGTCATCGGAGCTCAGGACTACCGCCAAACGGCAGGAAGACGTAAAGTCCTGAGGTAACGGCAATAGGAAACACGGGGTGAAATGCTATTACAAGGCTAGAGTTGATATACGACTGGGCTATAACATGAAGGAATATGTGAGGGAGTGCTACACACACACACACACACACACACTGTAATGCCGTTCAAACATATGTAGGGGGACACACTGCGTCAGGATAAGGAGTTTGCAGATCTATCCCAGCAGGACCGGCGTGAGGTTGTCATTAGATGGTGTAAATCACGTGCGACAGAGCCCAGACCCGTCTAAGGTGCGGCCCGACTCGCATGGGATCCAGGGTGCCGGTGTGCATTACGATCCGCGAGACCAGTCCGTCTGTGTGTGTGTGTGTGCATGTGTGTGTGTGTTTGCTTGCGTCTGCCATATCTGGGACCTCCGTTTCCAAGCGGTTCTTCCACTCGAATTAGCTCACGCGTAAATCTAGCAGGCGTTCAACCGGAGGCCCGGCCGTGACGTGCCAAGCTCGTTTCACGGGGGGGGGGGGCGTCTGCGCATGCAACGGGGGTGTGGGCCGATGTCCAGGAGGTGTCCGCACGTTGTCGGAATCGAGATAAATCAGAGCCCGAATCGGACAGGGGCCCTCCCAGTCCAGCCGCGATGACCCCTTTATCCCCGGCTAAAATAGGCCGTCGGTTGCCATGACACCGACACTCGCGCTGCCTCGCATCACCTCTCATCACGGCCGCCACGCCGGACAAAGGTCAGCGTTTTGAAAGCCCGTTCGCGGAGGAGCAGGGGAATGGGACCGGGCGAGGGGAGGAGGTGCCAACACACCTGATGTGACAGGCCGACGCGTCTGGGTAGGGGCGGGGGGGAGGAGGTGCGCACACCGATAGAAGGAATAAACGGATTCATGAACAACAGGAAAAGGCAAACAGAGCCCAGCCATCATTCCGATTTCGCCAGGCCTCGTCGCTCGGGCCGTCCTCCGCGCAGCTGGCAGGCTCACGGTAACTTGAAGTAGCGCCGTCCCCGCGGATATTTCCGCGCCTCGGCGGAGCGGGCCGAGCTCATGTGGCAGATGTCAACTTTCAGGAAGCTTTAGCGGCGTTTGGAGCGAGCGACGAGGAGGAGGGTCAGCGGGGAACAAACAACTGACATAATGAATATGTCACGAACAAAAGCTTGACTTTACAGAGGAGAAGGAACACAGGAGGATGGACCCGACAGTTCTGATGAACGCATCCAAGGTTTGCTTGTTGTATAGGAAATTTGGAATGGGTGGTAGAGAAACTGGGGGGATAAAATGTAAAAAGAGGAAAACACAAGAATGTGTACATTTGTTTGTGAAGAAGGTCACACCAGATTCATGCCTGCCGAGACAAAATGTCTGAAACCGGCCACTAGAGGCACTTGTGAGCACAATGGCATTTAAAATAAAATCTTTCTTTGTGCCTGTCAAGCCAGCAAGTTTTGTTTCCAAGGATGTCAATTTGAATGTGTATTGTTAATTTAATTTTTGTCACATGTATGTGTAATTTTAGGATTTTACCGTAACCCATTTTCTAATATTAAAATGCCTGAATCCACTGATAAACATATTGAGTTTACACATCTAAAGACGCTTTTCCTCACTTTACCCACCGAGTTTGACATCAGCCAGACAATCGTCGAACATGGACATGAACA